>APFE031407058.1:0-183383 GCA_000404065.3 Pinus taeda
AAAAGACATAACTATTGTGGTGATAAACCTCAATATTTGATTTGTGTATACTATTAAGAATATTAATATTTCATAATATTAAATCCATATCATCCACCTAATAATTATTGATAATTAAATTAAAATTCTGGAAGCCCTATTCCAAAATAGACATAGCTATTGACAAATATATACTATAAATTAACAAATAATTTCAATACACTTTATAACACTTACTTATTTTTATCTTGTGTGTACCACATATTAGTTCCAAACAAATAATCTCAAAAGGCTACAATCGAGTTTTTTACAACCAGCGAGATACATATTTACATCAGAATTATCTAATATTCAGAGTCTTATTTTTTAACATAATCTAATTTTAACCATGGAATTTAGAATTTAAAATAATAAATGAAAATGTAAAAAGTAACTAAAATAATTTTTTTCACTAGCAAAACAATTTTATTAAAGAACTTCGAAAAACCCCTTGTGGTGCTTGAATTCTACATAATAAACAATTTCAGAAAAACCCCTTGTGGCCCTTGAATTCTACATATTAAACAATTTAAATTTAAGTTTTTAAAAATTACTCCCATATTTTTGGTTAAAATTAACCAAAAAAAAATATCGTGAAAAAAGTTATTTCTTCTACACATGAGATTACCCTGATATGTTTAAATATAAAATTTTAATCAAATTAGAAACATGTGAATACAATTCCCAAGAAAAAATATTAATTTAATTTCATGCATGAAATTTAGAATTTAAAATATTATATAAAAAATGAAAAAATAACTAAAGTTATTTCCAACTAAAAATATGTTAGATTTCAAAATTTTAATAAAAATAGGAACATGTGAAATACAATTCCTAAGAAGAAAGTACCTAACCAAGATATGAGTTGTTACAACATGGTTAGATCATGATAGATCCATCTTAACTCAGAATTTATTAAGCCTCGAGAAGTATCAAATATTTCAAGATGCAATTTTTTTAAATGAAAAAGTTGAGTATATAAATAGTTGACATTGAAATATTTTATTAATGTTTCACATTTTCCACATTGAAATGTCAATACATGCCCTCTCATATTCAAAAGTAAAAAGCATATATCATAATATTGTCCATATATAATTATTTTGGTTATTAATATCTTATAAATGTTATATATAAACTCCATATTAAGAATAAAATAAATTACATGGCCTCTCAAAGGAAAGTGAAAATATAAAAAAAAATAAATTTAATTAATTATTATTATTGTTATAATTATAAATTTTATATAAAATTATGTTATTTAATATTTTATTCATGATTGACATTAAAATATTTTTTTGTTTTCCATATTGCAAGGGAACTAAACATAAAATGAATCACAGAATGTAATATCAATAATATTAGTTTTACATGTCATTTGTCAATTTGTCAATTCCATATTATGTAGTAAAATAATTTCACACATTCCTAAAAATATATTTTTTGAATTATTTTATCTTTTTATATAAAATAGATGTAAAATTAAAATATTTTATTTATGGTAGAAAATAATTATTGTTTTTTATGGTAGGAAATATTGTTCTCTTGTTTTTCTTTGAATGGAAAACGGATATACAAATCGTCTTTGTTTTACCTATCCCAATCCACTATAGGCTACACTCAAATAGAATGAAACCCCTTTTCCTCTTAACGGCCCAATTACCTGAGAGCCTAATAGTGGTCAAGTTTGACTCCTTCAACCTAACTAGACTTACACTATGGACTCTTCTAGAGTCTTATTCATCATGATCACTTGGCTAGCTTCATTTCCATGAGTAATAGGGGTTGAGGTGACATCCTTACAAATTATGGTGGTCAAAACAAGAAGGTCAACTTTTGGGTGGCATAACTTTTGCATACAAACTCCAATTGATGTAATTATTATGCCACTAAAAATGTATCTATGTGTATGGTGGTCAAAACAAGAAGGTTAACTTTTGGGTGGCATAAATTTTGCATATATACTCTAAATGAGGTAATTATTGTGCCATTATGTGTATGGTGGTCAAAACAAGAAGGTCAAATTTTGGGTGGCATAACTTTTGCATACAGACTCCAATCAAGGTAATTATTGTGCCATTAGAAAGGTATCTATGTGTAAAATAATGTGAATGGGTGCATGGTTAGCAAAAAAATAAGTATCCCAAACAAATAATTTTTGGTGCCTCAAACTACTACTGAAAAGTTTCTCCACTTCTTCCACTTTAAAAGTAATAATATAGATGAAAAAAATAATATAATGACCCAATCCAAATCAATAATGATAGAATGAATCATCTATAAAGGGTTCCTTTGTTGAAAATATCTAGATTAAACCATATATAGGTGATCTTGCTCAAAAAAAAATTCTTGGAAAAAAGTTGATGATACAAATAAAGCATATATTCAATTTCTATCAAAAGAGTTCTCTCTACATTAACCGTGCAAAGCTTGATAACCCTGTTATTAAACACAATATCAATCTCACAAGCCTCCAGCCATCATGTGCATAACTTCCCTCTAAAATCCTTGAACTTCGAGTCAAATAACAATCCCCAGTGTTGATCTTTAAATTTCTTCTCTTGATAATATTTTCCTACCACTGAGCTATTTGAAGTTATATTATTGCTATTTGGTGCAAGGCAATCTCGCGAGGTTCATCCAATTCGTTGATTTAGAAGAGCTCCCTCTCCTGAGCTTGAGAGAATTCCATTCCAGATTTTACAACTATTATAAGTGTCCAAATCTATTTCAATTGGAAATAATAGTGTCTTTTCGTACCCAAGTTCATATGGGGTGTAGATAGTAGTAGTTCTCCATATTGTCTTCTAGACCCATAGAACTTTAGAGAGTTTGCTATCCAAATCATTCAGGTGTACTCTATTAGTCTTAGTGATAATTGCTTCAAGTTTTTCTCCTCTACTTCCCCTTTGGCGTACAGGTGATATGGTGTAGTAACCTTGTGTTCCATCTTGTATCTTACCATCAAGTATTCGATGAAAATTTAAGTGACTTTCTTCAGAGGTATCTTAAATTTGGGGAAGATTTTCTCACAAAGAAATTTTCCTACTTCTTGCTCAATTTTGATTGTGAGTGCGTTAGATTGTATTTTTATGTATTCTCATTTTTGTATTTTCTATATTACACTTATAAAAACAATAATCTAATAAATTCAAATTAGGGAAAATAACACTCATAATATATATTTTAAATTTTCAATATAAATTTATGAGCTCTGTAATAAAAAACTAAAAAATATCGAATAAAATATCCCAAAATCCTATTGTAAATATCCAATAAAATATCCCAAAATCCTATTGTTTGGAAGAGACCAAATACCGAAAAGCATGGAGCCTCCGTGAAAAAACCAGATTCCCCAGGCTAAATGATCTAGCGCCCCATACTAATTGCAGATATGTTACATAATTATTTTGGTTTCTGATTTTTACAAACTAGGTTGATCATTATCAAAATTAATGACTGCGAAGTCATAATATTCGCTGCAAGTCATCTTGTGCAAATTGAAACACCTTGGAGGTTTAATTTGGATACTATCAGTGTTAAGCAGTTATATGTTGGAGGTTTTAGTTTAGAATGGCAGGAGGTTACAACTTCGTTTGTAGCCCATCTTAGTGAAAGTGTGCAAGTAAATTTCATTAAATTTTCCATGGATAATGTTTAGAGTATTTTGGAGAAAACTGAGATAGTATTTACATTTGAAAAATCATAATTAGGTTTCGTGCTTCCAACCACCATTAGATGTTCTCAAATGGTGCCACACTGGATAAAAATATTCTGCTGAAAACGGCCCCATACATCTTATATTATATCTGCATCTTCTAGAACAATGGCTCGTTAGGTCTGAATATCAGTTTAGTGTGTATCTCTGAATGGCAGAGCAAAGCATTTTGTTTGGCTATCATGGTTAGGGAAAAACATGGCAAAATAGAAAAGTATCAATCAATATTAAATTATGTAAACCAGTTGGATCTGGCCACTGACTTTGCGGTTGCCCTCTGAACCCAAATATTGAATGGAGGTCAGGATTTAGGATCTGGAAGGTATGTCGTTTATGGCTGGTAGCACCTATTTATTCATCAGCGCTGCAACACTCTCTCGCAAACTTCCCCATCTATATCTTTTTGTAACTTCTTCCATTCTTGTTCCATGGCTTCCGGGCTTTTGTTTCCAGTCATGGCGATCATCGTCATCGTCTCCCTGCAGGTGGCTGCGGGTGAAAGTGAGACCAACATGGTGTTCTACATGCACGACAATTTGAAAGGGAGCAACCTCAGTTCCTTTACAGTCACGAGAGTAAATGGGTCTTCTTCAAACTCGGGCAAGTTTGGAACCGTAATAGTTATGAGCAATGTCATAACCAAAATTCCTGGCTCTGACAATATTGTGGGCCGAGCGCAAGGAATGTACGTGAATACAAATCTGGTTACTGGACTTGATTTCTTCATGGCTTTCACGCTCATCTTTGAGTACAACGGCAGCACTCTGGAGTTGCAGGGAACCTGCAGGTTCGATCAACTGAAGTGTGAGTATGCGGTGGTTGGAGGGACGGGCAAGTTCAGATTTGCTCGTGGCTATGCGATTGTTACCACGGAATCCATTCTCGGATTCAATGCTGTTCTCAAATTCAACACCACCTTTCTTCTCCCGTAGTAGTAAAAAAATAGGGTCACTGTGTCTCAAATAAAGGTGTTTATGAAGCCTTAAAAGTGGGTCTTTATAGCCTGCAACAAGGTTAGCCATAACTGTTTAGGTAATCGTAGAAGTAAAATAATTACATTGTTCAAATATAAAGTAACGTGTGTAATGTTTCAGACTACGATAAGGGGAACGAGTATAATGTATCTTGGGAACACATTAGGCTAACGAAATTTATTTTGCAGAAGTATTTTTATTTTTATTTTCAAATGGTTTTTTCATAATTTAATTTAAGTATTATTAGGGGTGGTAGAGATTTAACTTTTTATGGAACATGTGAGAGTATATTAAGATGAAAGGTTAACATTTATCTCCAAATTAATTATGCTTTTTTAATAATTTACCTCAAATTAATTAATTAAAGTAAATGTAATATCGACAAGTTATATTGAGCATGTGATATTAATAAGCTTGTCGTAAAGTGGGGTGAATCTTAGTGGTTAGGAATCTTGTTCAACTCATACAATAATAACAATAATAATAATTTAAAATAAAGTTATAATTTAGTTAAAATACTTATGAAAAAACTCTTTCAACCCCTCTTCCTAAAACTATTATATATGTTATTTTCTTGTAAAATTTAGTAAGTACAATATGCTACATTCTTTTAAACATTTCTGATTTTTTCATATATATTTCAATTATTTTAATTTTTTTCAACTCAATTTTATATATTTCAATAATTTTTCACACTTTGATTTATATATAAAAAAAATCCTAGCCTATCAATGACATGTGATCACCATTGTATACAAGTAGATGTATGCTCATATCTTAGAGGATCCCCAAATAAATCAAATCATAATGCTTTAATAAAAAATAAATATACTAAGATAAACTGGTAGAAGAAAATCAAATATGATTCCAAATATTTGATGTTTTTGACCCTTTGAGAAAACCTTTTAAGTTTTAATGACAACAACTACTTCAAGTTTTATAAACCTTTATTTGGAAAATAGATCTTTCTAAGTACATAATTTGATTTTTACACCTTTTAAGTTTTAATGACAACAACTATTTCAAGTTTTGTAAACCTTTATTTGGAAAATAAATCTTTCTAAGTACATAATTTCATTTTTACACCTTTTAAGTTTTAATGAAAACAACTACTTCAAGTTTTATAAACCTTTATGTGGAAAATAGATCTTTCTAATTACATAATTTGATTTTTACCTAGTAAGGGGTTACTTTAGGAAGAAATTCCGTTAGCTGCTACTTGACACTACTTTGTACCGTGTGATGATTTGTTGACGATTAAAAAGTATTCTCTCGTTGGATCCCACAGCTTTAACTGTCAACCGACTTCCTTTATTTACTGTCCTTTATTAGCCGCTTCGATGATTGGATCCCACCCTGTGAATTGAAATCCTTGATTTATGTGCCAAGTCACTCGTCGTTCAACCATTCTAGAACAGCTGCAACTACATATACCTCTGATGCCTAGCATGGTAGATCTAGTGCATCTGGTACCTCCACCTCTGCCTATTTCGATGTGTAAAAGTCAATGGATTCTAATGCTACAAGTCATCAATCTCTATCTGCATTGCAAGACGCCCGACGTGCTAAGACGACATACAAAGGAAACGAGATTTAATTAATCGGTTAGGCACAAGTGCAATCGATTCGAGCTAAAGGGGGATGTATCTCACTTAGTAGCTTAAATTCAGATATGTTCAGTCACACTCAGAGTTTCATTGCCATCCATATTCAATGTATAAATTTGGCATGTAGAGCTGAGTATGTCCTCTCGATTATGATAATTACAAAAGAGATTGTATAGGTAAGCTTGTTGATGTGATTGAAGTTATCTGTGCTTCCGTGATTAAAGTTATGTGTGCTTCTTTACTCCCCTGATCATGGGGTCTGTAAGTTGCTCACTATGTAACCCTCTATGTGAGGCATATGGGAATCTAACTTGTCCAAGAAAAACCTTTGTTTTCTAAGAATTCCTTTAATATCCTACAAGGAGGAAGGGACACTATAATTTTCCACTATCTCGTATTTAAAAACCAAGCCCAACAAGGTCTTCATTCGTTGGTGTAGAGCTATTGAATTCAATAGTTGTTTCTTCCTAACCCTTATATGCCTTGGGTGAGGAAACCACTTTGAAAAATCCTCAAGGAGCTTTGAATCTAAATGGGATTGACACTGAATCCCAATGTAAGTATCTAGCACCCATATTTCCTTTATCATCTCTGGTGGAACATCATTGAAGTAGGTGGCAAGTGAATCATGGGTGAAATTTCTAACCCTCCATTGGCCCAAAGAGGCACTTCCATCTCCTCCCCATCTACAACACGTTCGGTGTCTAGGAGACATAGGTGAAACAAAGAGGGAACAATTTGGGTATACATTATAAATACCATGACATACAAAAGAACAAGAAAAGACACTACATGCACTAACTTGATAGCCTAACCATAATCCCACAAAGTCATCACCAAATCTCCAAAAAAATGGTTTGGGTTTCACTAAATTGATGGGAGGGACAATTGGAGACTCACTACCCTCAGGAGATTCCCCACAACCCAATACCATGAAACACCATAATACGTCTAGATATAACATAAGACCTTAGATATAATATGTAGACAAAGCAGGGTGACCAACTACCAAGTAAACTCACACAATTATAATGAACTTCATTAGAAAAAACACTGAAAATCTCAAAATAGAAAACACTTCATATCTCATGGAGCCGCGACAATTTAAACCCTACAAAAATACCTTAGAGAACAAGACTGGTTCGTTGACCTCTAACCTCTGCCAATAACTAAACTATAAAAAACTCGTGAACTAACCCCAACAACATAGACCTACTCCTAGGGTATTGAAAGACCCACAGAAAATAACCTAAGAAAGGCAACTAGAAGTTTGCACAAGATAAAACAGTTAGCACCCTCATGATTACAACACAAAACCTGAAGCCTCACAGTTGAGAGCAATATCTAATGCCATTAAAGCTTTGCTGCAACATACCACCACTTTAGAGTACCAAGTTCACCCCTTCCTTAGAACCGATAATTATCCAACAAAGGGAGGTCAAGGTCCAACCCTCATCTGCACTCCAACAAGCTCTTACAATCTTCAAATACTCCATTTTGACACCCGTATAAAGATGTTACCAATTGTAAACGAACATAGAGCTTCTAACAAGCTCTTGCCACACCCCTCCATACTTTTAATGCACATTACAATTGTGAGGTGGCAGACACAACTCCCAACATCCTCATTTCATCAACATTAACACTCCCATTAGGGGTATGTAATATCATATATCCAATTTAATTAATCTTATCAATTAATTGATCTTCAAAATAAATATGTTATAAGATGAATTTAGCTTTCAATTATAAATAAAAATGTATTTCATTTTTACATTTAAAATAGTTAGTTAATAAATTGTATATCAAATTTATTTAAATATCATTTATATAGAAAATTAATTAGTTTAACTTATTACAACTTTAAGATTATATAATAACATTTATTTTTCAGCATATATTTATGAACATGTATTTAGTTCCTCCAAAACGTCAATCGAGATAGAATTCATTTTCCTAGCATGAAGTTTATTTCACTAAATACATCACTCATATTCTATATCTTAATGTTCCTGCCTTCTTTTCCATGCATTTCCGTGGGTAAAAAGTTATCAATGGAAAGTTATAATTTTTAAATTCCATTATAATGAGTTGGTTGGCAATATTTTAATGATGTATTATTAGTGATGTTTACAAACTTAATATTGTAGCTATGATTGGAAATTATAATTTTTAAATTCCATTATAATGAGTTTGGCAATATTATAATGATGTATTACCAATGACGTTCACAAATTTAATATTGTAGCTTTGAGTAGTGAGTCACTTATGACTTGGCCAATTATAATTTTAAAATTCCATGGTATTGATTTGACAATCTTTTAAATGATATAATAACGGTGATTTTGATAAGTTTTACTACTGTATTTAGATTTTCTTAGTAGGCACATAGCTTTTTCCAATACATGCTTTGCCATTGGTCATCATCACAACATTTAATTGGGTAACGACTCAGTTCAACATATCACAGATTCCATAGTTTCCGCATTCACTTAGATGTTGTTGAGAGATATCAAATTTTTCAAGATGCAAAACCTCCTTTTAAGAGAAAAAATTGAGGAAATGTTTGCATCTAGAGAGATTTTAAATGATTCCTCTTGACACTTAGTAACCTGGAGTTAAGATGGGTCTATACTAGTTTTGAGCAACACACCAATAAATGTTTTAACTATAACAAAATTTCTATTTTCACTTATTTTATTAAGATGTAGATAGTTGAAATTCGAATATTTTATTAATCTTACACATTCTCTATATTGAAATATCACGACATGCTTTCTTATATTCAAAAGTAAAAAACATATATCATTGTATTTTCTCTCTGTATAATTAATTTGGTTATTAATATCTTATAAATGTTACATATAAACTCCTTATTAAGTATAAAATAAGTTACATCACTTCTTCGACTAAAAGTAAAACTATAAGAAACTTCTTATTTTAAATTATTTTTTATAGGAGTTGATATATAAAAATATGTTATTTAATATTTAATATTTTACAGTAAAATATTTTATTGATAATTCACTATTAATATATATATTTTTTTACATATTATATGATATGAAACAGAATATAAAATAAATTACATTTTAATCTTATTTTTATGTTACATTGCAAATTCCATATTATGTAGTAAAATAGTTACCTACATCTTTAAATATATTTTTTTATGAATTATTTTATCTTTTAAATTATTTTATTTATGATAAAATTAATTATTATTTTTTAGTTTTTTTTTTCCATAGAAAAAACTCGAACCATCTATTGATAAAAATAGTTAGTTACAAAGCATATGCAAAGCATTACAAAAAGACTCATTCTTTGCCTTGTAGAAGGAAAAGAAGAAAGTCTCAGCTGGTTGATACAAAAAACCAGCGCAAACACCCTCAACCGAATGGCAAAGAGCCAGCGCGTCAATCCCAGATGGATGATAGGAGAAAATTACAATTTGGAATAACCGTTCACTGAAATCTCTTCAGAGGCAGGGCAGACGGCCCGACCAGAGAGCGCAAATCTCCCAGGAACCATTAGAGGATGGCATACAGGTGAGGGATTTGTTGAAACAGAGATTGAGGGTCCGCAAAAAAAAGAGCAGACAACATCCAAAAGAGAATCCTGCATAGACACGAGTAGGATTCTAAGAAACTAGGAAAATCTAATGGAAAACAGGTCGAACCAAGCCTCCTTTTACAAGGAAAACAACTCGAAATACCTGAAGAGGATCAATGAATAGGAATGTGAAAAAACAAAAAAAACAAATGTAGTAGAACAACTATGTACAAAGCACAAGAAACAGATTCTGAGAAATGAAAGCGAATTGAAGATGGGCTGTTCGAGAGGTCGAACCACCCCGTTCTCCTCCTCCAAAAAATTCCACGACCCCATGTCTTAATCGACACCTTCTTTGGAAAGGCAATCCGCTTCAGAATTTCTTTCCTTGTAGATGTGGCTAAGGGAAATCTCTGTGAAAAGATATTTAAGTCGAGTAGCTTCTCTAAGCAGGGGAAGCAAGATGAAATTTCTCCATATTTTTGTCCCATTGAACCATCTCACTGTGTTCATAGAATCCCTGAAAATCTGAACTTCTTGCACATTCCTCAGGACAAGCGAACAAATAAGAAGGTGGAGGGCTTTCAACTCAACAAAGTTATTGGAGCCTTGGCTTAGACCAACCAAAGCTTTAATAGCCTTTTCCTTCGAAAAATGAATTATTAAACCAGCCCCACAGCGACCATTACTATCTGAGGCCCCGTCATAATAGGCCCACGGAATTGAATGTCTTATAGTTTCTTGCCGAACCAGCTTGGGAGAAGGAGTGGCCTGCGGAACAGGGATGCTATCAGCACCTTTTGCAGCCAATCTTTCAATCGAGAAGATGGAGTCCTTGAAAATGACCTGATTCCTAACAAGCCACGTCCCTCAAGAAATGAAAAGTGGAATGGATCTCTCTCTATCATTTGAAGCTTCTTTCCACCACTTCTGCCAAGCTTCCAAAATCCCCTGCCCTTCCCATCTATGATGGATTTTAAGTATCCTTAATGTTTCGGTCCACAGACTAGAGTTGAATGGGAAGAATAGGAATAGGTGATAAACTGATTCGATGCTATCTTTGCAGAGGGGACACCATCCAGGACCAATCCTACCTTGTCTTTGAAGAAAATCCCAAGTAGGGACTTTCTGGGGCAGGACACACCAGAAGAAAAGTCTAGTTTTCGCTGGTCCTTTTATCTTCCACAGAGGCTTAGCCCACCAAGCTAGATTTTCCCACCCTTTTTGGGACATCATCCATTTATACCCCATCTTTGGAGAGTAGAGGCCATTCTGAGAAAAGACCCATCGAAGTTCATCCGGAGCATCTGAGAGCCTGACTGAAGAGTTGAGGAGGTGTTCCCTATATGATTCCCATTCCTCCAGCCATTCTTCATCCAATTGTAAATCTAATCCTTGCATCCACCCTTGACTCCATATGGTGGAAGCCCAGGGATCGGCCACCTGATTTAATGTGTATCGACCCTTCTCTTTTAAAACCACAGCCAACCCTTGAGACAGAGAGAACCGCTCTAAATAACCTATCCAAGGGTCTCTACCTAACCTGATTTGAGATCCATCCCCCACACTCCAAGCCAAACCCTTCTCAATAATATTGACGGAGGCTACCACTGCTTTCTAGACCACTGAGGAGTTTTTTTAGGTCTTTATTGGCAATCTGATCCAATCTATCATTGATAGAGGGTCAATGTATTTTCTTTTTGAAACAGAAGTCCACAGGTTGTCAAAGGAAATGAGCCTCCAAGTGAGTTTTGCTGCTAAAGATTGGGAGAAGCATTGAAGGTTTTTTATCCCCCAACCTCCCCACTCTTTAGGACGAGCCACTTTATCCCAGGCGATCCACAGGGTGACTTTCTCTGTCTTGGACCCCACCCACAGAAACCTACTGCAAAGTTTGTCAATTGAGGAAAAGATTCCTTTGGGAACCCAAGTCAGACTAGCCCAATAGAGTGGAACTACCATCAGAACAGATTTTATTAACACAAGCCTTCCTGCCCTAGAAAGCCATCTGAAACTCCAATGTTTCAGCTTGGATTCGATTTTTTCAAGGAGCCAATTCCAATCTTTGTTCCTGTAGCTATCAGGTTTGAGAAGAAAGCCCAGGTATTTGAAGGTATCCTCCAGCACTTTGACATCGAAGTTTAGAACTATCTTCACACTGTGTGTCATTTCTTTGGAAATACTTGTGCATGTAAGAGAGGATTTTTTGCCATTGATGCAAAGTCCAGTAGCCTTCATAAAAAGGTCCATGATCCTTTTGATCGTCTTACAATCCTCCAGGATGCCATTACTAAACAGTATTATGTCGTCCACGAAGAGGAGGTGGGTGACCTTGAATTTTTCAGCTACTTCAGTGCCTTTGAGAGACCCTTGTCTTTTTGCATCGTGAATCATAAGGCTGATGCCCTCTACTGCCAGCAGGAACAAAAGGGGAGAGAGCGTACAGCCTTGACGCAGGCCACATTCAGGACTAAAAAAACTTGAGGTCGCTCCATTAATCAGAACAACTATGGAGGAGGAAGAAATACAGCTCATAATCCATTTCACAAAGTCATACCTGAAGCCCAGATGAATTAGCAAAAGCCTGAGGTACAACCAGCTAATTCTGTCAAAAGCCTTTGACAGATCGATTTTCACTACAACTCCTTTTTTTTTCCCAATTTTTAGACTATGAAGAGTTCTTGAGCGACTCCAACCGCTTCACGAATTTGTATGTTATCGAGAATGCAAAATTGCTCAGGGGAAATATTTCTGGAGAGAAAAGGTTTTAATCTAGAGGCAATAACTTTTGCAATGATTTTATAAACATAGGTGCACAGAGATATGGGCCTGAATTCTTCAAAAGAGCCTGGGAGGTCAGATTTGGGAATAAGGGCAAGAAAAGTTGAGTTGAAGGAATGGTATATTTATCCTGTGCACCTGGATTCTTCCACAACTTCCACTAACTTGTCACCGATGAATTCGAAGAATTGTTGGAAGAATTCGACTGTCCAACCATTCGGACCTGGGGTTTTTGTCCTTTTACATAGATTTGAGAGTATCTTCTACCTCCTCCTTAGAAACGGGTGCCATGATGGATTCATTTCCTTCCTCCTCTATGAACCTGGGAAAGAACTGGGCAACTCTTATAACTTCAGCGATAGAGGCTTCCTCTGGTGCTTTGAAGAGGTTCTTGAAATGATTGACCCCTAAAGATGCTAACTCTTCAAATGATCGAGCCATATCACCATTGGCTTTCTTCATTTCCCAGATAGTATTAGAATTTTTCCTTCCTTTTGCATAGTTCTGGAAAAACTTGGTGTTATCGTCCCCCGCCTGCAACGAGATCGCTCTACTTTTGAAGTGCCAACTCTCCTCCCTGGTCTGGAGAATTCTCTTCCTTTCTATCTCCAGTTCTTGGAGGCTGGCCTGAGACTCTTCTGTTCCATAACTGTTACCACCTAGGTCTTCAAGAAGGGCTATCTCCAAGTTGACATTTTCCAGAGTTTTTACTTCATTCTGTTTCTTCTGGAGGGCCCATTGTTTAGAGGTAGCCTTCATCCTTGTTAGATTTTCTATGAAAGCCTTTCTGTGACTCTCGTATTCGCTGAGATTGGCATTCTTCCAAGTGCTGTGGAAAATGCTACTAAAGGATGCATCCAAAATCCAGGAGGCATTAAATTTAAAGGGAGTGCCCGATTTAGAGAAAGCACCCTTCACTTCGAGAAAAACAGGGATATGGTCCGAGAGACCGCCTTCAAACCCAATGTCTAAAATCCTGTAGCTTATCAGTCAGCGAATCACATAGAAGGAATCTGTCAAGCTTCTTCCCGACCCATTCATCTCCTATTCTTCGATTCCTCCACGATGGGCGCATCTTGAGCAGAGTGACATCCACCAAAAGAGAAGAGGCCAATTTATTTAGAAAGAAGTCAGTGAGGGCATCTGCTCTTGCTCTGACCCCCCAAGATTCTGTCATCCCCAAAGAAAAATAAGGTCTCCACTGATTACAAGATTTGGGTGCACCATAAATGATTTAGCGAAGAAGGGGTTCGAGAACCTCTTCTGTTCCAAAACAGGACCATAAACATTGATAATGAGAAAGGGGATGCATAGTTTGATGGAGTATAGTTCCACAACCAGTACATTTTCCCATCCCCAAGAGGACACCTCTCGAAGAACCTTGGCATTGAATCCCAGAGCCAACCCTCCCGAATGTCCACTGTCGTCTACAACATCAAATTTCCAACCCGCAAGAAGCTTAACGAGGTAGCCTGTAACTTCTTCCCCCTTCCTTAGAGTTTCTTGGAGAAGAATAATATCAGGTTTGTTAGACCTGACTAGTTCCTTTAAAGCTAGCTTTTTGGGTAGGCTAGCTAGACCCCTGCAATTTTAGGATAAGATGATCATCGTAAACTCACAGAGGGTGTCCGATTTGCTCTAAGCACCCCTGGTAGAGACATCTGCTTCCCGTTAGCAATGTCGATGACAGCCTTCAACTGTGCCTTTGATAGATTAGATTTCCTTCCTCTTAACTTCCTTTGGCCTATTGGCACCATATCCAGTTCCAGTCCACCTACAACAGGCCCTTTCCCCTTTCTATTGGCGAAAGGTCTAAGATTATATGGGGGATCAGGACTCCTGACAGAAGGAGGGTTAGAAAAGGCAGCATCAATGGGAAAAGTTGTCAGCAATAGGGAGGAGGGAATGGCCATGATAACACTATCTATGGAGACTTGACCCTTCCTCAGATCTGGCATTTCATTCAAGAGCTGTCTTAAAGGACCAGAATCTTCACAACAAGATAGAGATAGAACATTAGAAGAGCATAAGGAAGGGGAAAGAAACAAACTTACCTAAGCCTCCCCTGCCTTTTCAGAGGCTTTTGAGGGTCCCAAGGAAATCATCAGATAAGAGATGGACTCATTTTCTGCGATCCCCGGATGTTCCTAATCATCAGTCATCCCTTGATCTGAGACCAATCCCTGAGCAGATGCCATAGGGTCGATTTCCTTGGTCTAAGCCTCTGTTTCTTGAATGATCACCTTCTGATTTGCCTTCTGATTATTTCTTCTTCTCCTTTGTCCTCGGCATCGACGATGTCCGAGAGGACATTCCCGGGCCAGATGACCATATTGATGATATCGATGGCATCTGAAAGGGAGGTTTTCATAGTCCAGGGTCTAAAAAGCCTTAAGATCTCAGTACTTCAAGTTCATAGCATCCGCCAAGCCCTCTCTAGGGTTTAGACTTACCAGTATATGGAGGAATCCACATTCGTGAGATCGAAGGTATGATCTGTCAAAGTCGAGGAACTTCCCCAGAGTATTACCAATAGAGGTGAAGGTTGAGTCAGTCCAGAATTTCATAGGGAGACCCGGAAATTTGACCCTGATTGGGGACTCCACCTCTTTTTCTTTCTGGGCGTCAAACAGGGGTGTCCATCTTCTAAAAAGGATTCACCTCTTCCTGAAGCTCCAGTTATTTCGCATCACCCAGTCAACATGCTCCTTATGTCCAAACCAAATACAAAAACATCCTCTGTCCAAATTTTTGATTTGTTTTGGCTGACCTGGTGCTTCTTTCCATTCTAACTGAGCCCAATCCTTGATGTAGTCTACCGAGAAATTTCTTCCTCGGACTCTACCAACTAATAATGTTTTCTAGGCTTCCATAGCCTGATCTATACGGATATCCACTCCAAAAACACAACTAGGTCGCACTTTATTCTGATAGGTTTGATCTTCTTTTGCTTTCCATCCCCGCCATCCTTCCTGGCTTCTCCCTTTCCTGTATTCTTTTTAACAGGATCAGCTGCCTTTTCTGCCCCAAACAGCATAGTTTTTTGAACGTCATTGTCTTTTTTACCTTCTTCCACCTCCACAACCGACCTTTTTATCCCAGCCTCAGGGGTAAGGGCCAATCTTCTCACTTATTGCTCTTTTCTGAGACTTTTCGGCTCCCCTCCTACAACTTCATTGGACGGAGCCTTTGACAGTTTGGTGGACAACCCTTCCAATATAGGATTTATAATGGAGGCCCGTTCCTGAGCACCTGTCTTCAAATTCCCTTCTCCCATCGCTTTATCAGAACACCGAGGGTAGACTGCTTTATTCGAGAAGAAGTGCTTTTAGATTTTTCTCGTAAATGTCGTGACCCCAGCAAGCAAGAAGGTCTTCTGGCGCTGGGTCTATGTCGGCATTCTCACATTCGAAAGACATCTCCCGATGTGCATCGCCACCCGAGACCTCCATTTGTTATTCGATGCAGATCTCTGACTTGGCAGCCTCCATACTGTGGACCCACTTAATTGCTACAACCCCAGCATTCAGCCTTCCAACGCGCACTATGTTCTTCCTCCAAACTGCGATAACTCTGTCGTTCAAATCCCTATTTCTCTGCCTCCATACTCGCACATTGTTTGGTCTTCATGTTGCAGTTCTACTACCGTACGAAGCTCCTGCACTCGGCCTCCATGTTCACCAGATTCTTTTTTAGTTTGTTAATACCAATATTATTTTTAAATGTAATTTTGTAGAAAACCCTATAACTACATGCCAAAAAAAAATTCAAACAAAGATAACATAATTAAATACAAATCTGACTGTTGGACTTGATTTCTTCATGGTTTTCACACTTAATGCACAAGGACAACACTTTGGAGCTCCAGGGAACCTTCAGGTTTGATCAACCGTAGTGTGAGTATGTTGTGGTTGGAGGAACAGGAAAGTTCTTCAGATTTACTCGTGGCTATGGGATTGTTACTGTAACATCCACTGTCGGATTCAATGTCGTTCTCAAATTCAACACCACCTTTCTTCTCCCGCAGTAGTCAAAATGTTGTGGAAATTGTTTTGGTAAGGAAATAAGCTCATCGTATCATTAATAACGGTGTTTGTAAGTCAATATTTTGGCTTTTTATAAATAGATTATTTTTTAAAAAAGAAAAAACACTATAAATTTCATTACTATGAAAAAAATCTAGTACATATTAACCCACGTATAGTTTAATAAGAGACATCTTCTGCATAGAAAATCTAAAGTACCTACCGCTATACACATGTTCCATCTTCTAATGTCATTCAATAAATAATCCAAAACTCCATAACTAGATCAAAGGTACTATAATATAAAAGTCCAGCCTAAGACACAGAGACATATACCATCCATCAACCTTAATGAAAGCAATAATTCTAGTGGTCTACACATAATATTAAAAATATAAAAATATGAAAAAAATAAATAAAAACCTAGAGAAAATGATTAGTCTATCCCAATAGTATCTCAATAGTACCCTCCTCTTGATCATCACCATTGCAGAAAACATTATAATGGAAAGACCTTGGAATCACTTCAATTCCCCTTTTGGAAAGATAGTCTACAACCCCATTTAGCTCCTTATGTATATGTCTGAAGGAAATGTTTGTAAAATATTACCTCACGATTTCTATGCGAAACATCTAATTCGTTAGATTGGGAGCACTAATATTTCCATTCTATTAGGTCATTCGATGATTAGCTTTGCATCTCCAAGAATGTTCATCTTCTCTAGATTCAATGTTCTCGCAAAAAGCATAAGATCCCATGAGCTATTACTTCTAATTGAGTATTGGAGCCCTCTCCACTGAACCAGAACAACTGGACATGGTGATCTGGGTTCAAATATAAGACTTCTCTACAACCACACTTACCCTATTGCGCTGCCCCATTCCAGTACCCTGTCGAATAAACCAGATTCTGATTGTTGTCTAGATTCCTACTAAGTTTATTATTCTTCATATTTTGGACAATTCACCGTAATGAACACTTAACATTTTTGTGGCCTTGCTAATATCCAAACTGTAATAATAAAAGATCACACCATTCCATGTTCGTCATATTCCCCATACAGTAAACCGAGGAAGGGATCTGTAAACCTTGCAACGATGCATCCACCACTTGAAACGCAACTCTATGGAAGAGAAATGCCATCCAGATTGCAAACTAAAATCCTACAAGACCCTTCACCAAATTGCAATAGCAAAAGTACATTACAGAAAAATGTGAAGAACACTTTCCTCTATCTCCCTACATAGCATACAACAATTCGGGCCACTAATTCCATGCTTACAGATATTGTCCCAAGTTAAAATACAGTTCTTCCACGATAACCAACCAAAAAGAATAATCTTCATCGAGAGTTTCCACTGCCATATTGTCTTGAACCAAGATTTTTCATAGTTGGAATGTAGTTCGTGAAAAATGTATGAGTATACTTCTGACACCACCAGATTTCCATTTCATAAATTTCCATTCCAACATAGCAAATCCTCAATATCCGTCATTAAAATCCCCTCCATCCTAAGGTCATAGATGTATCTGTTCCACCTATCAACATTGGAGTCTCTTAGTCCAATCGCCTCCACTGTTTTCCATGATAGTCTTGAATTCCTTGAGTTAGAGCTATCAATGATTTGTGATAAGAAGAAGAAACCATATGCATGCAAATGATTTAAAACTTACAAATATAAATACTGACTCAGAAAACCAAGAATGGGCTTAATACCAACAAGGATATTATGTCCATTTCCAAAGGACCATCTCAAATTATTGAAAAGCCAACAACTAATCTTATGGAAACCAGTCCAAATATATGAACCATTTGAACATGAATCAAAGGCAGACCTGAACCACTCTGTAACCGGCATCCTTGTCAAATACATCCTCTTATTTATGGAAACCATTCCAAATATATGAACCATTCGAACATGAATCTAAAGCGGACCTGAACCACTCTGTAATTGGCATCCTTTTCAAATACACCATCTTAATACTTTAATGCCATATTCCATCACCCAATAAAGTCATCTAGAGACTCTTGATAAAGAGTGCCCATAAAAAAAAATTGTGCTTGAGACCCCAATCACTTTACTCTTTATCACAGGATAAATCATCTAAACAAACCAAATTGGAATTTTTTCTACCTATAGCTCACACCCACAAAAACATAACAATAACGGATTTAATACGTTTGATGGTTTTGTAAGGAAACATGAACAGATGCATGCATAAAATAAATCTATGTTGAAGGACATATTGTACAAGAATATGCCTACTACCTAAAGAAAGCCATCTATGGATCTAATTCGATAGTCTGTTCTCAAAACTTTCCATGATCCAAGATGAGTCTTTGACTTGATAATTATTAGTTTTTAGCTTAAAGCCTAAATATGAGAATCCAGCGTCTAGTAGAGAGGTGTTTATCAAAAAAATAATGACAATATTAGCTACTATATCATTATCCTTAGAGGCCTTAATAAGCACCAATTTATGATTTTTGACATATAAACGAGAAGCCTCCCAAAGCTAGTGACGATATAATGTAGAAAACTTCACTTAGGCTTGGATAACTGACCAAAAGCCAAGACATCATCTACAAATATTAGATGGAAGACAAAGGAGTCCTCGATAACCTACAAACAACGAAATAGATCATTCTTTCGTGCCTCCTAGATATTCATGCTCAAACCATCTACCACCAAGAGGACCAATAAAAGATAAAATGGACTCCTTGTCCAATCCTTCTCTGTTCTCTGAAGAAGGACAATACGGAACCATTAACTAAAATAACATAATTAACACATGAGACAGAAGCCACGATAAAATCAATAATGTTTTTTCTCAACCCAATCTTAAAAAGTACCAAATGGAGATATGTCCAATCCACCCATTGATATGATTTATGTAAGTCCAGTTTAAGAATCAAAGGTTCTTCCTTATAGGAATTAATAGAGTGTATACACTCTTGGGAAATGGTGACAACATCATGAATTTGTCTATTCCTCAAAAGCCCAAATTGTTTATCTGTTATGTTATGTATATCGAGAATTTCTCTTTGATTACATTAGCAATAATCTTTGAAATCAACTTATAAGTGATGTTACACTAATAAATGTGACATGAACGACTGAATGCTTTAGGGCATTAGGACTTCTGGATGATTACAATAAAAGTTGAGTTAAATTTCCCCACAACCTTGCATTGTAGCCTTGATTCTTCCACCATCTGAAGTAAATCCATCCCCATAATTTCTAGTAAATGAAAAACATTTATCTCTAAATAAATATCTCAAAACTATTGAAATTTCCTCTAGAGTGATAGGCTTGCCAATATCTTCATTATCAACATTAGCGAACAGTATGGGATATGAATCAATGAAAAAATCTAGTTATCAATGTCCTAATTCGATCTTTCCTTGAAAATAATCTCAAGGTATTTCATTGCTTCCTTCGGAATATTTGCAGTATCAAAAACCATATCCCCTTATTCTGATTCAATTTTCCATATTGTGATAATGCTACATCAATGTGTGGCAAATTGCTGGAAACATTTTGTATTATTTTCACCATTGGAAATCCAAATTTCACAGCTTTTTATATGCCACAACTCTTCTTGAAACTTAAGAATATGTCTCTTTTTCAATTCTAGATCTTTTAATGAGGATAAGTGGTCCTATTCTAGACATACGTGGTCCATCTGATTTTGTATACAAAATCCTCTCCTTGTCGATATCTAACAGGTTCATTTTCATTTTCAGTATTTTCACTCTCTCCCAACATCAAACCACCGTTTAAGAGCCTATAAATTTTCACATAAGTCCTCATCTCCACTAAAAGTTAAGGATTTAATATTCGATTTGTTAACTTTCTTATGGTAGTTCCCTTTCCCTCCCCTTCTACGAGTGGTAACCTTCACGGTAGAATTGGGGCTAATTATATGGATAGGGAAGGACCCATTATATTTATGGACAGTGATGGGGACCAGGTGCATTGCAAGATTCTCCATGAGTAATTCAATATCACTCTGAATCGAATTCATAGGGGAAGAGTTAGATAGGGATGGTCATTTGTCCACAAATTGTTTCGCCTGAGGCTCCTCATTAAGATTAGCAAGAGACCTTCATCTTGAAAGGAAGGGAGGGAGACTCCCATAATTGATGGGGTTTCTCAACATCCCAAATAGGATAAATAGGGTTAGTGGCCAGACTAGAAGGAACAAAGTTCCTTGTACACTCTCGCTAGATCAATAAGTTCTTAAAACATGACCTACAGGAATCCAATTCTTCACCAACACCGTCTGATGAAAAAGGAAAAATAGAAGAAGATCAAATAGTATGAGGTGATTAGAGAAATTTTGAGGTCTAAAATGGACCTCCTAATGAATATTATAAAATAATAGTGAAAATAGTAAAATAATATTAGATTACATCATCAAATTTTAGAGGGAAAAAGGGAAAACTATTTTTTCAACTTGTATTTTCAACGTATCTTCCTACGATTTTAGTCTAATTTTGAGAAGGAGAACTCTTTGGATGCATAATTTAATTCTTCATCGAAGGAGTACCCATATTGCATACTTTCGATGGACCCTACTACACAAAAATGAGAAATACATTAAAAAAATGTGATGACAATCACAATTTTCATATATTTCTCATTTTCCATGTAGAAAACTCTATCAAAACTATGAAAAATGGGTACTCTTTGGATGAGGAATTGAATTTCGCATCCAACAAGTGCTCCCACTCAAAATTTGAGTAAGATGGTAAGGAGATAAGTTGAAAATACTAGTTGAAAAAATAGTTTTTTTTTTAAATCATTTTACCTTTTTACTCCAAAAATAGTGATTCATCCCCCATGGTTGAATGCATCATCTTGAATCCTATTGATTCTTATAAAGGTGATTTTGGTTGACATCATCGTCTTGAATCCTATTGGTTCTTATAAAGGTGATTTTGGTTGTACATTTTTGTTTTGAGGCCCATTTTTGACCTCAAAAGTTCTCTAATGAAAAATAGGTATATGAGGAGAAGATAGCGGGTTAGAATTGTTACTTGGAGATGCATTGGCCATCTCATCATCCTAAGAAATCACCGATAGAAACTGCTGGAAATTCCTCTTTGAAGCATGCACAGTCTGTTTCCTATACTTCTGAAGGCATCTCACTATATCATGACCAATATGATGACAAATCAAACAACGAAAGGGTATACCCAAAAATTCCATACACTTATTATACAAAATAGATGCCACATTATATCTAATTCTACAGGGATTCCACGAGAATAATTTACTTCCACCAGAACCCAAACATCATGCTTATCCATCGTGCCAAGGCTTTTTGAGTCCAAATAATCAAACTTTCCAATTGCATCCTTGATTTCCATAATTTATTTTTTAGTCCGTAACTCCAATGAGAGACAAGGAAATGTTTCCCAAATAAACTTCCTTTGAGGAACCTTCGACAAAGGGTTGAAACTAACATAGAAACGATGTAATTGAATAAAGATTCTGCCATTTACCCAAAAAGTCTTGAGAATACAGCTGACATCATTCGAATGGAGAAAATGGATCCCGAACCACCTGATCATCAAACAATTATATATAAAAACACTTATTTTTGGATTATATTTGAGGATTGGTTCCCAATGTTTCTTCACCCACTCCTTCATTTTGGGACAATACATGTCTGTGAATTCCCAACACCCAACTAAGGCTCTCTTCTGGAGGCTAGCCACATGATCCAAAAAAATGTCCCATCCAAATCTTAACAGAGAAGGTTGTAGGTTTGTTTTAACAAACTTAGTGTATTTGTTCCTTCATTCCTTTCCACGTTCAAAGATTATATCCAGGTAGGTATCAATTCCATGTAATATAGATATGATGGCATTAGTGTCCTCGAGATCATAACCAAAATTGGATTGAATGCCCTGAATTGCAAGTGTAGCTTGATGTAAAATCACATATGACAACTCAATTTCCATGGTGGCTCTGATGAGTTCATATGGATATAGGGACTCGGTCCCCGATGGGTACAACTCACCCATGTACTCAACGAAACCTACGAATACAAGGAGATGAAATGACAGATAATCGTTAGTGAGGAAAAATACTTCCAACATTCCAAAATGAAATTGAAGTTCCAGAATCCCAGACACTAGAAACAATGATGTAACACCATGCAGGCTTCTCCTCCGCTCCTGTAAATAGATGCGAGATTGATCGTAACTAGGAATTCCAGATGATTTTACTTGTGTAGTCTCATTTGAAATTTATTTATATTTTTCATTTC
Source organism: Pinus taeda (assembly GCA_000404065.3). Taxonomy (NCBI): domain Eukaryota; kingdom Viridiplantae; phylum Streptophyta; class Pinopsida; order Pinales; family Pinaceae; genus Pinus; species Pinus taeda. Next base: position 22,959 of record APFE031407058.1, read on the forward strand.
ATTAAATTCAAAAATTTAAAAATAGCGAATAAATACAATTTATTTACCTCTAAACATTGTTTATGCATCTCTATATGCAACAATTTTCAACTGAAATTCTATCAATTACTCTATTACTAAAATGGTTGATTAAGGAAATACAAGAACAACACATAGATGGTTTGGATACTATTTCATAAAATAGTTTTTCAAATAGTGATTAACCATGAGTTCATTAAAATATATATAAAAATATCAAATAATTATAAAACAAGAGATGCACATCTTCCCAATTTGGAAATGTGAAAAATAATTTCTCATCAGTTGGGTGGAGCAGTCTCTTTCCTAGTGATTTTGTGGTTAGTCCAGACAATTAAGGAAACAAAGAAGTAATTTGGATTTGTTGTTTATAGTGTATTGTTTATTTCTATCTGATGAGGAAATGTTTATGTCTATATGATGGTGTATCTAACTTTAAGTAAAGGTGAAACTTCGTTGAATAAATACGAGTTGTAACTTTTATTTAAGTTAATTTAAAACAAAGAATCTAGTTAGTTCCAAGCCAAGCTGGTTAACTAGCAACCCAGAAATAGTCTGGAATTCAAGGCAAAGGAATGAAAGGGATTGAAAAAATCCTAAGGACTAGGTTTTGCTTAAAAAAACTTATGTTTGGATAAAATATATTAAAAGAAGAAAAACCTATAGATTCCAAACATTGAAAATGGGTGAATTTCCATAAATGTTCTACTAACCTCTTCGGAAAGTAAAAGTTTTATGAATGATATGTTATGGATTTTGTTAAAAGGAAAGTCTGAAAATGAAACGATGAGAACAAAAATGATAAAGTATTTTATTGTGAGTTATATTTAATCTTCCAAAAAACCATAGAACCCAACAACAATAGATTGTTCTAAACTCGGGCTAATAGGATAGAGAAATTCTGCAGGTCTTGGATAAGGCCCGCCTTGAGTCTTTTGTATAAATATATAAGTACAATAATTGGTAAAATTATTTTCAACTTAGAAGTAAAATATAACATGAAGCCAGACTATTTAACATTGTGTACTCTTTCAATAAACAAATTCATTTGTTAAAAATAGTCGCTATCATTCTCGAAGGATAAATATAGACATATATAACAAGAAAAAAATATTAATGGTGCTAAATTGAAGGTAAAATTAGTTTGTAACCATAAATTAGGTGCAAGAGACTTTACACAAACAATCAAATACAACTCTTAAGCCAATTGTGAAAGGAACTCAGGGAAATCACCAAATTTTATAGACACAATTACATAATGAAGAACATGTCTGTTATAGTATGAACGGTCTACAGAAAAACCCTCAAACTATAAACAAGGGATGAGAATTGATGTTATAATGGAACAAACTATAATATAAGTTACACTATGTATACAAGTTTCTAAAAACTTCAATTGGAGTCGGCATACAAAGACTATGGAAACACAATACAAATATTTAAGATAATAGACCATGATAAAATTATAGTATACATAACAATCTGTTACAATTTGAACATTAATATAACCATAGCTTGGAAAGGATGAGAAACCACAAGTTTAATTACAAAAATACTATACCCTAATCATAGTTAAAAACTGGAGGTCAATGACAGTCTTGCAGAAACCTAGAAAGAAAAACGTAAGACCAATTAGAACCTGGTAAATTTGCTCAATCCTAGCGATGTCACATCCTGAATTCGAATGAGGCTCTTACCTATGGGGAAAGAAGAACCAAAAATACATTTAGAAAGAATGTTTACAAATAATAAAAGGAAGAAATGCTTAAGAAAGAGGAAAATGAGGGTTTTACCTAAGGTAATCCCTTTTTGAACCATCACTCCATTGGCAACCCTGTACCATGAAGAGACAATCAAAATAATTACTCAATAAAGTAAGTTCATTATTTTTGGTAACAAAACTTACAAAAATATCTAGTTCTTGATATTTGTTGTCTTGTTTCATACTTGGTAACACATTGAACCATAACCAAGGGGTTTTGAATTCGAATTTTGAAATTGGTAAACTCCTTCGATGAGATACGCTTGACCACGGATGATGGGAAGAATACCGACTTGAAGAGATGAATTGAATGTTAGAGCCTTTAGGAAATAATCTAGAAATAACCAAAGAGAACTAAGTTTGCAACTAAGTAATCTTGCAACAAATGCTTACAATGGTTACCATTATTCCCGCCTGGAGAAAATCCTACATAAATCGTATAATGAAAGGAACCTTGGAGGAATTTCGAGTGGGATAAAACCCTCCAATGAACTAAAAATCAACAATTGATATACTTAGACTTAACAATATAATAATATAGGGACCATGGAAACCATTTCATGACAAGTAAATGGGTTGATTAAGGGCTTACAACTAGTGGAATGTGTTAGAGTCGGTCAAGTAGCCCTCCATCAGCAATCAAAGCTCTTTGCATTTGCATAAGTAGGTGTCTCATCGGTGTCATATTATTGCATTCCATTAGGCATGCCATAACCCTGATGGAGGAGCTTGTGTCTTTTATTCCCCTCTTGGCACTACTGGATCAAGTCTGTTTTAGTCAATAAATTCCTTATCGGGTCATTGGTCTTGTCTTGAAATCAAGGTCCTAGGTCTAGGGTTTAGTCCAATTTTGTCTTTTGAGGTTATGCCTTTTGAGGTCAATAAATGCCCAGCAAGCTAGAGGGATGTCCATCAAAGCATCACTTCAAATGATTTCATATTGTATAGCTCATTTTTACCTTGAGTTCAAAAACTCTGTTTTTGAAGGCAAGGTCATTTTCTCATTTTTGTAAAAATTTGTAAAAATTCAAATTCTTCAGAAGTCGGCATGCGGCCTTGGTCTTCTTTGCCAGGAATTCTCAGAAGCTATCCCTGCAAAAATTTTCAAGAAAAAGCATCATTTCAACCAATTTCAGGACAAAAAGGAAACCATAAGTCAGCAACATTTAAATTTTGAAAAGTGCCATGTTATAAACATTAGAAGGTGCGTTTGAGGGGAAATTAATTCAAATGAAGTTTTTAAAAGCCCCCCTCCCTTCATTTTATCATTATTTGTCTCCAAGACTCCAAGAGCAAGTATGAAAGGCGACTTAGTGAAAAAACTGGGCGAAATTGCTGTGAGAGCCCGCACGCTACACATCAAGACCTGCGCGCTACGCGTTGGGTAGGCACTACGCGTCGGGGCAGTCATCGCACTGGGAAAAAGACACAGGCGCTACGCCTTGGGCGCGCGCTACGCGTAAGGACCCGTGTGCTACGCGTTGGGATTTACACATAGAAAAATTTCCTTCAAACCTCAAATCGACCCCAAATCTCTTCAAGGTTGCAAGTAGGCCTCCAAACATCAAATTATATTGCTTTCTAAAGCTTGAATGAGCATTTAAATGTCATCATTTTGAAATGATAAGTTCATGTGTATTTTGCTTACAAATGGCAAAGTGCAAGCAAGGCTGGGGTTTTGCTTTTACTGTTCAAGGTCATCCCTTTTCACCCCCATTTTTTCCCCACATCCCATTACCATCTCCCTTTTCATTTTCACCTAATCTCCCTAACAAAAATAACAAAAGCCCTAAAACCCTATCCCTATCCCTAAAATTCAATGACATAACCCTAAACCCTACTTCCCATAAAACCCCTGCAAATTATAATTGTATGATGTTGTATATGTCATGATTCCTTCCCTAAATCCCCTTTTACTTATATTTTCCCTCAGTTCCCTCAAAAGTCTCCCTTCCCTAACATCTCCCTTGTGTTATTTGTTCCCTTGAAGCAACATTTCAGCAGTTAAAACAACAAGGTTTTGAGCAGAAGCAGCAGTACATTTCACCCACTTTGCTCTTGAAAGCATGTCAGAAACCGAAACTGACTATGAGAAAAGTGATGACCATGAGTCAACACCGGAGGTTGAGGTGCGTAGAAGGCCTCACAAGGGTGGTAAAGGTGGTCAGCATTTGAGAGAGGATCCCACCTCTTTGGCCTATTTGCAAGCTTGTTCACTTGCAGTCACACGTTTCCAATATCAATCATGCTATGAATATTGTGAGAGAATTTCCCAAATTCAGCACCACAGGGAATTGGTCCAATTGTTTGTTTTGCATCTGCACAATGGGCATGTGAATCTTTCAGGGGTGCATTTTACATTGTCACCTGAGATTGTTGCTCAAGCAACAGGGATACCCAATGTTGGAGAAGAGTGGAACAAGCGCCAGCTATTGGACAGATTTCATTATGAGCCCTACATTAAACCTGTATATATGAGGCAGGTAACTGGTGTGTTTCCTTTCAGATTCTTGAAAGATGGGTATGCGCCCTTGATGAGGCTCATCATTCGCTATTTCAACTGTGAGGGAATATTTTCACGTTTGTATTCATATCATATCCGCTTGTTGATGCATTTCACATGGGTACGGATGATGAAAATACCAGTTTTCATGTGCCGAAATATTGAGAGGATGGTTGCCTTGGTGCAGAGAAAGAGCCCAGCACAGCAACACAGGAGCATCTACCATTATGCTTTGATCAAGATTGTGGTCATGCATCAGTTGGCCCAGCAGGGTATTCCATGAGAGGATTTCATCTCTCGAGATTTCTTCACAGCGCCACCCCCCCCTGAGGTTGTTCATGAGGAGGGAGGACCTTCACAACAGTATGACATCCCTGAGCCCAGACATGTCAGCTCCCCTCCATTGGTCACATATCAGAGAGGCCATAGGGCCTTATTTGCATAAGCTCGGCGAGTATTTTCTCCACATCAGGTGGAAGGGGTCTTTCCTTCTTCATCAGCACCGCGAGTGTTATCTCCACACCAGGTGGAAGGGGCCTCGCTTCCGATAGCAGAACAGGTATCAGAGAGGGGCAAGCAGCCCATGATTGAGGAAGGACTGTCAGGTGATCTAGATATTAACATCATTGATACTGAGGCTAGCTCTCCTGCCTCAAAGCTCAAGGAAATCATCCGAGAGCAAAGGACCGAGAATGAGTCACTGCACAAGAAATTGTAGATGGAAAAATGGGTAATTAACTATTTAGAGAAGTGCAACAGACAGTTGGAGGATGAGCATGAGCTTTATGAGCAACGGAAGATTCGTGAAGACCGGGAATCGGCCCGTAGGAGACCCGGTGATTTGACACGAATAGATCGAGAATGCATGCTTATTTAGGCGAACGATCATTTGGAGAGGTTGCTGGCTAAGGCTAACAAAGATAATGACATGCTCCACCACATGAAGAATCATTATTGGGCTCGAATGCACGTATGTAAGGCAAAAATGAAGGTGCTCAAAGGACGGTTGGCCAAGTCACTAAAATGAAGAAAAAGGCCCGACCCCATCCACATCTTGGCTGAGGCTTCCTTGAAGGAGCATGGTGCTAAATGACTTACCTGCTGCACAAATTTCAAAAAATTTTGAGCATTTTGGGTCATTTGTGAATTTTTTGGGCAAAAAAACAAGTTTTCTTCCCCAACGCGTAGCGCGCCGCGCGTGACCCTTTCGTTGGGGAGGTCCATTTCATGAAAACTCAGCATTTTTGGATTTTTCATGAAAACATACACTTGCTCGGCAATTACCAAGAAATTTCACCATGTTTTGAGCCTCCAGAGGATCAAAAAACAAGAAAACAATGACTTTCTGCCACCTTTTTGACACACAGGAAGCATTCTTGGGAGATTGCAATTTTGGAAGGGCAAATAACCACCAAATTCCGAAATTCCACTTGGGTTGGAAGGTAGACATCCAGACCTTTCCAAAAAGCCCACTTTTTCCTCATTTGGACTCCGGGAAGTGCCTCAAAAGTTGGCTCAAAGGTGCGCTACGCGTTCAGGATTGGGGCGCTATGCATCATCACATTTTCTCAAATTTTCACCTACAGCTCAACAAAACGCAGTTTTGACTAGGTTTGACTTTTTCCAGTGGATTTTGATCCTCCTTGTTGTAAATGATGTAATTTTATGATACTTTGACACTTATTTATCTCTTCTAGAAGATTCATTCATGAGATAGGCAAAAATTAAATGAATGAATTTGTTTCCTAGCTTATAGAGGCAAGTTGTTTTGACTACCTAGATTTTAGTGCTCAGATTGGAATTGGTTGAGATAGCTCCTAGGATAGTGAGCTCGACCCCTAGAGGCAAGGAAAGATGTTATATTGCCTATATTATGTACCTTCTTAGTCATTTTCATGGTTGGACTTTTGAGGGAGAAAGCTTCTATTGTATTATTCATTTTATCTCTGCATTTTGGCAAAGGAAGAAAGACCAGGGTTTTGCAGTCCTTTTTGGGATTCCTGTGGTTACATGTATTGATGGTGTGTTTCTCTTTGTACTTGTAAGTTTGTTATGTGAATCATCTTCTTACCTTTTCTTCTGCAAATTAGGCAAATGAATTGTTAAGGTAGAATTCATGGTTGCTATGCTCTGCCTTTAAGTTTGCTTAATATCAATGTTTTCAGCTGTTTAAGGAGAATTCAAGGTGATTGCTTGCTCTCCTTAGCTCCTCACCAGTCATTCTCATCCATCCAAATCTTTCAAAGGCATCAATACAGTCTCCTCCTCGCCCCAAAGAACCCCCTACAAAAAACTGTGTCCAATCCCCGCACCCAAAATTGCCTTTCCCCAATTTTCCACCAAAACCCTACAAATCCCAAATCAAACCTTTTTATCAGTTTACTAGCCTAAAATCAATGTTCTTTATTGGTTATCTCTGCCCGTTGAAGATCTTTGCCGAGATAGACCGAAGAGAGCCCTCTCCTTGTTAGGGTCCCACCCTAACCCCCTTATCTATGTAATGGGACCACGTCATAGTCAAGAGTCAATAAAGCCCATATTAATAATTGTAAGTGGTTAATCCGCAATTAATAAAGGAACCAAAGTTAGTTGCAAATGGGCCGTAGTATTAGATAGATGGTATTAGTAATAAGCGGTATTGACCCGTGGTATTACTCGTAGGAGTCATATATAAAGGATAGTAACTCCCTGCGAGGAGAATCGTGTCTTATTTTTGTAATAGAGCTCTGCTCTATTGGAGGTTTCCCCCTCGAAGAGGCAATTGAACATTTCTCTCTGAATAATAAAGTCATTGCCATTCTTTGTTCTCGGTCTCTTTTCTTCGCATATTCTGTATTTGGGTATCTTTTGCAGGTTAAGAAGCATAATAGAGGACATTTGCCCGGCCTGTGTGTTGATGTTTAGATCCCGAAGAGGGAAGGTGGCATTGGTATTGAAGCTTTGACCTTGGATACACACCTAGATCCTTGGGTTGATGGTTAGTTAGTAAGCCTAATGATACCTAGACTAGCTGAAAGCTTTAGTTCATCTTAGTCCCACCCGAATAGATAACCCTGGTCAAGTATCTAGTCTGTGGCACTGAGTGTGCCTAAACTCTTCATAGTTTATATTGGATATCTTCATTGTACCTATATATAGTTGTAATTATGAATACCTCCCTAGTTAGGAGGGAGTGTTGAATAATGTAACTAGGTTCAGTCTTCGTAAACATATTTAAGTCACAATATAATCTATTTGTCAAAAGAAAGAAAATGAAATTTATCATTATTAAAATTGACTTATTAAAGCATGGGTTTCATGCTTGGGTCAATTATTTTTAGGTCAGATCCTCCATTGTAGGCTTCTAAGGTTGGTATCAAACATCCTTGTCCATGTCATAATGTAAAGAACCTTTCTTGGGAATTATTTATCAAGAAATAAATTTGTTTTATATTAAAATTCGGATTCTAAGAATACTCCACCAAGTTGGCCTAAAAAATGGACAAGTCAGCCTAAACTGGGCAAAAAAATCATTATATAAAGGCAACAACTCGACCTCATTTGTCACTCGCTCACAACAAGTTCGATCTGTAGTTTCTGGGCTGAGAAAAGGTGTGGATTTCAAGGAAGAAGGAGAAGAAGGATAACGAAGAAGAAGAAGGATAGAAAAGAAGAAGAAGGTCTCTCTCTAGCATAAAAGGTCGGAATTTTCTCTCTCTTTCCAACACGTGTGAAGTTATGTAGCTACTGGAAGGGGGCCCAAATTCTGCAGTAACTAGGAGGTCAAAATTCTGTTGTTAGGGGTCGAAATTCTACAACTAGGAAGTCGAATTACTAGATTGAATTTGTTGGATAAGAAGAGACTACTATATCATCTTGGAAGGATAACTTGGTGGAGGAGGAAGGTTTGTTGGTCTAAGGTCTTGGTCTATCTCAAATTGAATTACTTAAGGAAGATTTCTAGACTAGATTTTCCCCTATATCGGGGTTTTAGCCATGGCTGAGTGCCTATATCTAGTGTCCATGATCTTTGTATTTTGGTTTTGGTAATTTCTTGATGAACTAAGATAAAAAGGAACATAAGAAAATAATAAGAATTCAAAAGATATCACAAGCAATTATCAACTAGAGAAAATCTTTCTGCATTTCTGATTTTCTAACATCCATGATACCTCGAAATAAAGGAAGCTTGATACAAGAGATGCAAAGGAAAGAGTGAGCCAAGAAGCTATGGAGAGCTAGTAGTTGATACTCTTATGAAGACAAACCATAAGACTTGTGGTGTTGACTTCCCAAATACAAAGGAAGTCGAGAATATCCTCTAGATTTGAGAGGGAGTAAGGAAGTCTCCTTGAATGGAAGCAAGGATCTATTCTTTGATTACAAAGAGAATAGGGATATCCTTTATGGTTGAGAGGGAGTGATGTTGGACATCACATGTGCATTCTCTGCTTCATGTGTCAAGCACTTGATCAGTACTAACAACCATAAGTCTAAGTGAAGGCCTTGGAGAGAGAATGGTAGAGGATTGGATAAGCATCTGTGGTTTCCTTGAGAATAAAGCATCCAAGAAAGGAAAAGTATTGAGACTCTTTGAGAATGGGACATGCATTCAAGAGAAGAGTGGTCGAGAAAGGATCAATATTATTTGAGGACTCAGGTATGGAGATCCAAGATAAGAATATTCCTAAGAGAATATACCTTATGATCATCCAGAGGGGTATGTGCCTTGTAGAGGTAGTGCGATATCACACGTAAAGCCTCCCAACATAATGCTCTTGAATGAAGAAGAGATTGTCTAGTTAGGCCTCAGAGATAGTGTTGGTCATAATGATCATGCTTACAATTTGGCTTATCAATCTGACTCTTCTTATGAGAACTCTTCAATTTGAGAATGATGTTGTACAATTATTAATACTTCCCTAGTTAAGAGGGAGCATTGAAAATGTAACTAGTTTCAGTCTTCATAATCATTGGTGTACTCATTTCAATATGTATCCTATGTAACAAACAAGAAAAGAAAATAAAAGTCATTATTATTAAAGCATGGGTTTCATGCTCTTTATTGTTGTTCTTCTAGGTAAAAGCATGTTCTTCATTTTTAGGATTTGTTAGGTCTTAAGATTTATTGTCATGAGTGAAAGGAGTCAACATCATGACTATATGGCCCTTCTAAGCAAAATGTAATTATAAAAAGAATTATTTTTTAGTCTCATGGAAACTTCAAAACTACAAGTCGGCCCTAACAATTACAAGTTATCCTAAAGGAGGGAATTCAACCCCTTGAAAAGGATACATAAAGAAGCAGTTCGACATCATTTATCACTCACTCACTAAGGAGTTCAATCTCTTAAAAGGAATTCAATCTATTGTTGGGAAGTAGAGAAAAGAAGAGTGAAGGTCTAGAAGAAGAAAGAAGGACAAAAAATATTGTTTTTGGGCTCTATCTCTCTCACAGATGTGAAGGTCTAGGGTTTTTGGTGTTGTAGAAGGAGGCTGAAGTTGTAGGTCTAAGTTACAAGAGGACGAAGTGCAATATCTTGTAGCTGGAAGGAATACTACCATACCTTGACCTCGTTGACCTTGGGAGGAGTTATCTTGCTCTAGGAAGGTCTCAAGAGGAAGGTGAATTAAGGTTCCTAGAGAAGCGGTAAGGTCGAAATAGTAGGGTTGAAGTTGCAGGATGAATTGCAATATTGAAGCTGACAAATCGAAGTTGTAGTTTGAAGTTGGTTGGTGCAGAATCAAGAAGGAACTACTGAAGGGCTGACTTGGTACTTGGAAGAGGACTTGGTCTAGGGTTTGTGTCTTTGTGGTCTCATTTGAAGCAAGTTCTATAAGAAGAGAAGAGTTTCTAGGTTTTCCCCTTGGAGGGGTTTTGCACGCCGAGAACCTAATTTCTATGTCCTCTATTATTATTTCATTCTTGATATTTGTTTGATTAAAAGATCTAACTAAAGAACTCAAAAAGATTAACAAAGTTCACAATCAAATATTAAGGTTAAGGAAAATAAGAATTAATAAGCTACCACACTTTGCATTTTCCAACATAACCATTATCGTTGGAAAAAAGAACCAACAAGTTTGTTTCTTTTGTTGCTATGTAATTGCATGTATGTGATTATGTTGTGTTTGTTGACACTAGAATGTTATTGAGAGTTAAGCCAATAGATGAGGTTGGTTTTTCTATGCCATATGATGAAAACATCATCAAATAAAACATTGACTTTTTATTTATAATCACCAATTTAACAAAAATGCTCTATTGTTCTTCCTCTTCTTCTCCTTGATTGTATAAACTTCCTCATCCCACCACTATTGTACACCTACTTATGAGATGATAAACTTTTGTCATATTGGATATAAAATTATGATTAGAATAATTTTTTCCACAATTACTTATGAGGTGTTTGTTTCTTTTTTGGCTAACCAGGGTGAATGGATGACTTCTTGGAATAATATGGAAGAGGCCTAGGATCAAACCTTCCAACTTCCGTTGTAACTTCACCAGTATATCCAACAACCTGTTATCAATAATTTATGGCTTACCAAGAAACAAGACATCCCAAACCCAACCACGAGGAGAGTCGCTCTAACCCTTGAGTCATCTACTCTTTGAACACCATTACAACAAGACAACATATCACCATAATTGAATTTGAGAAAATCACAAACAATTTTCCCCACCACTCAAGTTGAAAAGCAAAATACCACACCTACTTACAGAGTCCAATGGACTGTTGTCATGTTAATTGTAAGATTATTATTGCCAACATAGATCCATCTTAACCACCCATCTAACATGAGTAGAGAGAGTAGAGAGGGACTACTTACAGAGTCCAATGGACTGTTGTCATGTTAATTGTAAGATTATTATTGCCAACATAGATCCATCTTAACCACCCATCTAACATGAGTAGAGAGAGTAGAGAGGGACTACTTACAGAGTCCAATGCACTGTTGTCATGTTGATTGTAAGATTATTATTGCCAACATAGATCCATCTTAACCACCCATCTAACATGAGTAGAGAGGGAACAAATTTCTTCAGTGCAAACTTATTTTAGAGTGCAAAAAAATAATGTGTAATTTTTTATTATTAAAATTGTATTTTTGAATGTTATAGAAATTACATAACATGTGCATGAAGGTATTTTATCAACGCACATTAAACTTGTTTTCTTGTTATTAATATATTTTTAAATTTACATCAATATTAATTCATATTAAAATATTTTATTCATAGTTCATATTGGATATTTTATTCTCTACAACATTAAAATATATTTTTTGGCAATTTTTTATATATATAGAGATATGTATGAAGTTGATATCACGTATTAAAATATTTTTGAAAAATATAAAATTTAAAACATTTTCTCACATATTTTTTATTTTTAATTGCTTTAGCTAATGAATTTTTTTTTTTTTTTTTTTTTTTTTAAATTTATTTATACTTACGTATTATATTATTATAAAAATTATTTATATTTTAATTTTAAAATAAATTATTTAAAAATTATTTTATTTTTATTTTAAAATAAATTAACATTGAGATACTTACATACTCTCCTAAGATCACACAATTTTCCTCGAAACTCAATCTAAAAGCAAAATACCACAATACCACACCTGCTTACGGAGTTCATGGACTGTCATGTTGAACGTAGGATTATTATTATTATCAGAGTCACTTTCCCATAAATTAGTTTAGCGTCTTACTTTTTGTGCTTTTACCTTATGGCGTTTAAGAGACGCTGGTTGAGCGACCATAGCATCAGCGTAAAATTGCGGTAATTTTTTTACGGGAACGACGAAACGCTAGGATCTAATGCTCCACACGCTTTTCATTTTACAAAAATTATCTATATCGCATGGACATTCTTCGAGCTTGGTCCATTTGGCTGCAGCTTACATGGCAGCCTCTCATTTGCCCAAAACATTATCCTCTATTTTACAGGAACAAGGAATAATTAGCGGGTTGAAGGGAATGATTTAATTCATCTGCCAGCATGCACGGAATTCGTTGGGGTGGTCAGTGAATGAATGAATGGCTTCATCCCACCAATTCCAAACTTCATGGCTGCTCACACGGAGACCGTTGGGAGACGCCTCTTTGCGTTTATATCAATTACCCCGCACGACCACAAAAGAGCAGAGGAAAAATTATGACAATTGCAGCTGTTGGGCGCAGAGGAGAAGAGAGGCAGCTGTCGCTGCAGCAATCAGAATTAATGGTGAGCGTAAGTTCATGTTCACGGGGTTTGGCAGGCAAAGGCCAAGGCGAAGTCATGAAATAATAATGGTGAAAGCCTTTGAAAAGGATGCCAGAGGCCTCCCGGATGGCTCCCTCAAGGTAATATTCAAATACCCTTTCATCACGTGCTATCAAATTCTCAGAAGATCTTCTCGTGATGCAATGTAATGTGATGCCATCTGTGTGTTTTGTTGAACTTTTCAGGTGGGTCGTGTGGCGCATTTGGTGGTTTCGTTGGGCATAATTCTGGCCATCGACAAGGCCTTGAAAAGGCTCTTCACGGCTGCCATGATAAAGTTCCCTAGCGCATTGTTTGGAATGTTCTGCATATTTTCCGTGCTGTCAATCCTCGACGTCATCAGACCGGCAGCGGCAACGGCTCTACTGAACTTTTTTGAGCCGGCAACAACGTTCATACAGAGATGGCTTCCGCTCTTCTACGTGCCGTCGCTGGTAGTGTTGCCCTTAGCTGTGAAGGGAATCCCTGCTTCTTCCGGAATGAAGATTGGCGCAATTCTTGGTTGGTACCTACGGCCTCTTTGTTGTTGTTTAGGATATCAATTGTTATGTTACCGCTGGGCGCATAGCAGATTAATGGATTATTTTTTGTTGGATTTTCACATGGTTAACCGTCATTTTAAGATTTATTCATCACTACTTAATGATAAAAGTAATGATAATGATTTAGAAGTTTATTATTACTTGCGGTTTGTGGGTTTTTGGTTTTTTTGGTATAATAGAAAATCTCAAATCAACCTTATTTTGAGATCCACCCAGGACCATTCAATAATGGTTTAAAAATTTACTATTACCAACAAATTTTAATATAATAAAAAACATTAAATCACTATCAGACTCTCACTCAAAAAAGCCTCAAATCACTATTGAGGCTCACTTGCCCAGATTTATCTCCATGAAGATTCATTGACACAACCTCAAATCACTATCGAGGCTCTCACTTGCCCAGATTTATCTCTATGAAGATTCATTGACACAATTCAATTGGGTCGTTGGCTAAGCAGCCCACTCAGCCAAAAGTGGGGTATCCATTCAGTCAAAGTAGCCCAAGACTTGCACCTGGCCCTCCCGGCGGGCTTACATCCACAAGTGTATGTACAAATACTAGCATGCCACTGGCAAGGCTTGAACTCTTGTGGGGGCTATGTTGGCTACCAACTAGGCACACTGCACTTCACTGGTTCAGATGGATTTCATCAGATACATTGTAGTTTCTTTTCTTAAGATTCCCTCATAGCTACGATGCTTGCAATTTTCACTTATAATAGTGAGTGACAAGGGGCACTCTCCAAATCACTTTTCCTCAGCCACAGGGATTCACCAACGTAAAATCTACTCATGAAGGAAAATTTTAGAGGCTAAATTATACTACTATACCATTTTTTTCAAAACAGGTTGGCCAATTATTAACTGTTTCTGAAATATAAGTTTCACCACATAAACAAGGGGTATGGTAAAGCTCTTTTTTGCAACTATGGTAAAGCTCTTTTTGCAACTATGGGCTTGTTGGGTTCGTAAATTGATCTAATGAGACTTCGGATAGTGCTATGAAGTTTAAAGATCATTTTGATTTGTTGTCTTCTTAAGATCCTATTGATATTTTCAGTGGTACATCGGATGTAGGGGAGCATTTTTAATGCTCAACTTCATTGCTTTGCTCGTGAATAGTTGGAACAATGTTGGCTCAACTTCATTACTTTGCTTGTGAATAGTTGGAACAATGTTGGCTTTTTGGAAAGCATTCCTAAGTTCTAACTTGCCAATTGTTTTATTCCTTATTTATGAAGATTTTCATGAAGTGCTGCATTTGGTGTTCCAAATGCTCCTTAACGAAAAATTAAAGTGCATAAGTAGCAAGGGTATTGACGACACCCCATGTTTGGGATGACTGAAGATGGGAATCAATATGGTGGTATTGCTATGTCTAGGTTGATGGGCGAAGGAGCTGTTAACCTTCTTGGAGATAATCCTCCTTAGGTTCAATGTAATGTCTCTACAACCTGCAGATAATCCTCAGGTTCAATGTAATGTCTCTACAACCTGGAGATAATTCTCTTCCGTTTCAATGTAATGTCTCTTCTTACAATGATCCCTATCAATGGAGTTGTTACCATGATGAACAAGTTAGGAACCCGAAGACAACAAAATTGGTGGAGATTTGCTTGAGGTCAACATTCCTTAGTTTCGAAGCTTGATTTTACAAGCATATATGTGGAGTTTCTAAGGGGTCGCCACTATCCTTGATAGTGGCAAATATCTTGATAAATATTTCAAGATTAAGGCACCTAACTCATCTCTCTTTAAGATAGCACCAGTGAAATGTAACCCGAGGGTCAAGATGACCTCAACAAATTTGTTAAACATCTTGATGACCAATCCGATTGTAATCAATTTATAATGGAAGTAGAAGGGAACCACTTCATTTTGTTCCTTGATGTTCAAAGAAGGTTGATGATGCCTTGGCCTATTGTTATGAATAAAATATAAATATAATAAAAATGATTTGATTTTTGAAAAGAGTAAAATAAAAAGGAAGTAAAAAGATGATTTCCACAAAGAACAGTGGTTTCTTTTCAAAATGTCCTTTTTGTTCAGAAGGATATTCTAGTTGTCAAGAGTCATTTAGAAATAAAAATGTGGTTTGCAAAAAATGTTACAAAACTTTTACCTTAGTCGAATTTTTAAGTGATGCACAAAAACAATCAATCGCAATAGATATAGAACAATTAATGGCAACGTTTAGGCGACAACATGCAAATTTGAATAAGGAAACAAAGAAAATGGAATCCAAATTGCAAGTGGAACGCCCATCATCACTCTTACAAAACGATGTAATCCAGTGTACCAAGAAAGTGCAATTGGAAGATCAAGAGAAAGACAAAATAACCAAACTTCGACAAAACAAGAAAATGTTACAACGGGAATATGAAGATCTTGCGGATATGCATTACAAAGAAGTAATGGAAAAATACGAGAATAAATTTCTCGCCTCAAGGACCACGTTGAAAAATTAATTGCACAAGTCAATAGGATTAAGGTCAAGAAGAAGGAACTCAAGAAGCACCTATCCGAACAAGAAGAGGAATATTTACGTTTAAAGAACCTTAGTAAAAATTTATTAGAACAAATCAAAAGTTCAAAAGATGAAGAGAAGGATATTAAGGCTAAAGTCATCAATTCAGAAAATGATGAACTTTCACATCTAAGAAATCATAATCAAAACCTTCTTATGCAAATAAAGAAGCTTAAAAGTGACAAAATGTCGCTAAAAGACAAGTTAGAACAACTTACTCAAGAAGAAGTATCGAAATTCCCAATCATAACAGTCCAAGTTGAAGATAAGGGAATGGATGTTGCTCCATTCAATATCACAATTCAAGAAGAGGATAAACCAGTTGAAGCGAAGATTGTAATATCCCAAACAAGATATTTGACTGATTTTGCAGAAATTTAACTCAATTGATTTTTTCACCATAAAATTACCATTTGATTAACAGAAGATTTCCATGTAAAATATAACACGTAGAGTGCATGCAATTCAACAACACAATGAGCATAAACATTTTTAGCTTTCATTATAATAAATGACTGAAAGAGTGTACATGATGATATAGCTGAAATAGTTGAGATAGACAATCTGGTCTCCAAAACTGATTTGCTCTGACGCTGAAGCCGACCCTTCCCAAACCGAACTGAAATCAATCGCTGCACCTGTGAATTCTGGCTGAATCCACCAAGGAGATGAGATGGGTTTTCATCCACTTTCACCATGATCACCCGAGGGTTTCTGTCTTGGGGCTACTGCTGAAGTAGAGAGTCGAGTTCTCAAACCTCTCCATAAGAAGAAAATACAAATCCGAGATGTCCTCTAATGGCCTCCTCCTATTTTTATAGATCTAATGGACCCCTCTAGAAGCTCTTGTTTTGTTATTATTTTAATCATTGAGCACATTTTCCTTAATTAAAATATTTCTTTTAATGTGGGAAAATGGTAAACTGGACACCATGCTTCCTCAAGCCACCGAAAATCACTTCTAGCCATCCCATCCTATAAATATTCTCGTTTCGATTCCAACGAGTTGTTACACTAAGGTGTTTTGCCAAGTATTCCTCCCGAAATTCCATCTTAAGCGAAATTAATGGAGTTAGGCCCATTAATAACTCAGTTTTTTTGAAAGTTGTCGAAATGCAACAGAATGCAAGGCAAACTGTTTGGATGATTGAATATACCAAGTGAATGCCATCGGACCTCAAAAACTCCTCAAAACCCCATGAAAAACCTCCTGAAGCCCCTGGGCCCGTTGATGAAATAAATCTGCACCTGTGACCTGTTGGCCCCAGCGCTGGAAATCCATCCTAACCATGCCATGAGGAACACCAGGAAAAGGAACATTACAAAGATGTACTCAGAATTTGTAGTTCACGCAATGGAAATTTCAAGTGAAGATTTCGCAATTAATCAAGCGACTTTTCTACCCAAAAGAAATTTGTTAATTTTAAGTATGTTCTATGTTGATAGTAAAGTTACTTCAAGTTTCCATATTAGCTCAATATCAATTCCGGATTAACAATCACATTTAGCATGATAGTAAAATGCAGATAGAACATAAACATAAATCGCAGAAGATAAGCCAAGACAAGAAGACACAAGATGTGGCACTAGCCAGGGACAAACTTCAATGTGGGGAAACCCTTGATCAATTCTTCTTGTATGTTCTTCAATAGTTCAGCAGAGAGAGAGAGATAATAAATATACATCAGAAGTCAACCTTCGACTTATCTAAATAAGAGCAGAGAACTTCTCTAAGAAGATGGCATATGAGGTAGCTGAACTGATCTCAGGTGAAGGCATACTGCTTCCACTAATCCAAGGTGACTCCATCACCATGCTGCATGTCACTGTGCAGCACCCAATCATCATGCTGGACCTCATTACTATGCTGCATGCATCATATTGCTGCACCTTATCATCATGTTGCACCTCTCTGTACTGCATCATCATGTTGTACCTTATCATCATGTTGCACCTCCTTGTGTTGCATCATCATGTTGTACCTCACTATGCCCATCATGTTGCATCTCATTTCAGCATTCATTATCATTGTGTTGGACTTGTGCTGCACACGTCATTCTACACTACACTTCATCACTATGCCCATCATCATGCAACAACATTCAACATCATGCTGCACTACTGCATCATCATGTTGCACCTCCTTGTGCTGCATCATCATGCTATACCTTATCATCATGTGCACCTCCCTGTGCTACATCATCATGTTGTACCTCACTGTGCCCATCATGCTGCATCTCATTTCAGCATTCATTATCACTGTGCTGCACTTTGTTACACTTTTGCTGCACACATCATGCTACACTACACTTCATCAATATGCCCATCATCATGCAACAACATTCAACATCTTGCTGCACCTTATTACAATGCTGTCACATCTTATCAATGCTGCTGCACTACATTAGTTGACTATTAGGGGATTCTCTATTTGCTGCATTAATAGTAGATTGGGTAGCCTTCATCATGGACTGGTTAGAGCATCAAGATAGTCCTACCATCCCTTGAACATCAGCAACAACATCAAACAGATCCATGCTGCTCCAACCCTATTTGTATATGATTGTTTGTGACTTTATAGTTAGGGCACATTGCTGTAGCTTTAGACTCCTCCAACAGACCCCAAGCAGCCCTTTGAAACACTGTGGAACACTTTAAGAGAGCCCCTCCCTTGCTACACTGCTGCCTTAGGGCATATGCCAGCCCTTTACTGCCTTACGCAAGCACAATTGTGGTGCTATGGCTTGTGGCCTAGCACAACAACAACTTGTAGCTTTTAGTCCCTTGAAACATGTCCAAATAAGTGTCAAAATCAATAGCGTTTAGCCCTCAAGAATTCGGCTTAACAACTAGCACCCTCGGTCTCCATGACATCAACTCGGACCCTTGATTTGACCCCAAAACAACCCTTGTCTGCTCACTGTTTCTTCCTTCTGTGCCGCGGCTAGGAAACTGCGTTTAGGGTAGCTATATCATGAACAACGTTCAGGGCAGCTTCATTATGGACATCATTTAGGCTTGTGTCCACCATAAGAATTGTCCTCCATGTTAGGCTACCATATTAGGACAGTGTAGAGCGTCTCTCCCTTGACTGCATCTAGATCTAGGTCATGTCTTCTCCATGATAGCGTAGAGCTAGGGCATCTTCTTCTTAGGGCTGCGTAGTCTCTTAGGATCTCTTCCTCCCACCAAAAACCCAAAGACAAGTGGAGAGGAAGAGATCACAAGAAGAGAGTGTGCAAATGACTAGCAAGCCACCTCCTTTTATACTAAAAGGTTGAGCACATGTGGGAGCAATTTGGTTGCTGGCCGACCTTGACGAATTGTCCCATAACACAAATAAATTCATATCTCCATGAATACATGTCGAAATCGGATGATCTTTAGATCAATCCTACACCTCTTGACGAGAGGAATCCAAGAAAAATATCAGCTGCCATAAATAAGTAGACCCACATGGAGTTTGGCCCTAGTTTCCAATTTTAACAAAACTAGATTCCTTCAATAAACCACGAAATTACGTCAAACAAATTGAGAGATCACATCACAAGAACTCCTTATCACCACCAAATTATGAAAGAAAATATCTCAACCAGAAACAAGTGAATTATGTTCCTAAGAACGTCAATGTCACCATAATTCAATCTTGTGATAAAAATCCATCTCAAGTTGCAAGATTCCATAGAAGATTGATTTAGGATGGTCATATCCCTTTTCAGTGCGACAATTTTTTTTATCTCTTAAAAGATCCTATCATCTTGTATCAACAAAGATGACAATACCAAGAATTCGAAGAGTTTCGAAAGATGCGAAAAGATTAAAAGAAAAAGAAACAGATGATACACCTTGTCAACAATAAGCTTTGAGGACAAAGCTTTTTGAAGAGGAAGACAATGTTATGAATAGAATATACATATAATAATAATAAGGAATATTTAATTAGATAGTAATTAGTTAATCAAAAGGCATGACTCTAAGGACATGACCATTTATGAAAGGGTACCTGCTTGGGTATATAAAGCAGACCCTCGTTTGTAACTCAATCATTCTCCTTCATACATTTAATATACATATTCTTATATCCTCAATGGAAATCTACATATTCCAAGTCTTTTGGAGTGTTTAGCCTGCTATAACGAACTTTGTTCGTTCCACTATCAACTTTACCATAAGAAAACCTACACAAAGCAATATCCCATACCCTTTCCCCACCATCACCCAACCGTGAAATTGGGTGTCCTCAATACCATTGCTATTCGTGCCCTTATAATTTTCAATGTGGACATTGGAAGTTTGGAACAAGATAAGAAACACTTGATGGAAATCTTCAAATATGGGGAATACAAGAATTGATAGGTTTGGAAGGCTCTCCAAGATACCAACATTGTTCAAACTGTTTGTGAGTAGAGTAATATAGACGAGCATAAAGTAATGGTCCCCTACATTCAAGGCATTGTTGAAAATAGTTCTAGGATCTTAAGACAAAACAAATCAAGATGATTAATATACCTTATAGAACTATCCAAAGTTTCCTTCGGTCCTCATAAACCTACATTTGCAACAAGGGGTTTATCTCACATGGAATGTTCATGTGGCCAAACATATATCGGGGAACTTGTAGGTTTGTCCAAGGTAGGGTCAAAGTATCAATTGAATATTATTCACAATTGTGTTTTTTCCTCAGCCTTGGAAAAACATTCAAGAAGACCAGACATCATATTTGTATTGAGGAGACTAAGTTCCTTGCTTGGGATGAACACTTCTCGAAAAGACAGATAAGAGAGGCTATTGAAATTGGAATCACTGGTAACTATTTCAACAGGGATGATCACCTCAAGCTTAGTAGGACGTGGCTTCCCAATATTTGAAATAATATGGTTGTTTTCCATAGGTGGTACACGTTCTCTTCATTTTTTGTGTTTTTCCCTTAAATTGTTTATTTCTTGTTAACTACTCACTTATTGTTCTTTCCTTAGTTTTTTAGGTCTTGGTTTCTTTGGCATTCTTGTTTTTTCTCTTGTTATTGATTCATTCTTTGCTCTAAATTCTTTTGGTTGTTTGGTTGGATTGATTTCTTGTAGTCTACTATTGCTTATAATGTATGTTTTACCTTTTTCTTCTAGCCTTTTTTTTTGGTTTGAAGACTTTTTAATATTTCCCTTACCCTGGTTTTGTCTTTTTATTATTGTTTTGTTTCTTTTTAGAATAGTATTTTTTTTTGGCTGCGTTTTTAGACTTTTTATGATCTATGATTATTTGTATTGTTTTTATCTGTTGAAATTTCTAAGTCTAACCCGTTAGAAATTTTCCTGCACTATCTGGTTTATTTCACCTACTTGTTTTATTCTTTAACAAGTTATTTAACCATATAAATACTGAAAATAAACACAAATGCAGTCTCAACTATCTACAGATCATCAGCTGAAATAAATAGACAAACACACAAGGGACACCGTTATTTTTGGACAATTGTGCCCGGAAAAACCTAACTTGGGAAAACCAGTGCAACAGTTCTGAGGGTTTTATTATTAAGTAGCTTTTCTTTAGTACAACTGGGTGCCAAACTGGCTCACCCTACAGAGAAATCAATCTGGCAGTAATACCTCTCTTCGAAAGCAGATATTCGGCAAGTCTGCTCCACGAAAACTCTCCAACGCATCTCCGAGGCACTGCGTTAGCCTTCCTGGCCTCTGCGTCAGCCTGAAACCCTCTGCGTCAGCCCTCTGATGCTCTGCGCAGGCTCTTCGACGCTCTGTGTCACTTCTGCAGCCTCTATGTCACTCACGCAGGGCCTCTGGTCCTTTACACAGTATCTCTGGCCCTTTGCGTAGTTTCTACTGGCTCTGCTTTTGCCTCTCTGCCTCTGCACTGGTCTTCCGACACTATCTCTGCCTCTCTGCTATGTATTCACTGCCCCTCGCTGCAACTCTGATCACCGGTTAGATTTCTCTTAGCAAACCCTGCTCTAGAAAATTGCACTGACTGATCAATCTGGTGTATCTCTAACTGACCCTCAAGCCTCCTCTTATACTTTTTCTGTTGAGACTTCAACGGCCGAGATTACATCTCTAATCAATGACTAAGATTAGATTTGGCTTGATCCATGTCATTTAGAACCTTCTCACATAGTTTTATATTAATACCCATTAATATATTTATTTTCCTAAGTTTAGACTTAGGAACCCATTAAAAATATTAATTATTTTAATATCTCCCTAATCGGGTGGAATTTTCCCAAACCATTTCTGGGTCTTGGAGATCTCATGTGCTTTAGCCTGTCCACCAATTTTCATGGCTAGAGAACATCTAAAGCTACCCCAAATCAACACTCCCTCTTAGCGAGAAATGTGCTCTAGTAATGCTCTACCACTGAACATCACCCTGATCATCCGACACTCGTACCTGTGCTGATGTTTGGCCTTGCTGCGCAACATCCTCTACACTGCTGCACTGCCCATGGCTCTACCATTGCCAGTGCTACATTTGTACGACAATTCCTGTATATCTGTATTGTTGCTGGTCCTTCCTCCCAACACTGCATTTGCACTGCAGCCCTCTCTCATCATGCTGCATCGCGCTGCCCATAGCACTACCACTGCTACTGCTGCACTGCAACTCAGTTACTGAGACGATGATAACTGATCTACCCAACTACGAACATCCTTGTCAGGCTAGAAGCCTTCTGATGCTGAAGCTCCCTCTGCTGCTATCCCGTGCTTCCTCTACTGCCTCTGCGATGTTGCAACAACTCTGTGCTTCTCGCACTGCTACAAACACCTCTATGCCTTACTGCACTGCTACAACCTCCTCTATGCCTCTTGCACTGCTGCAACCCTCATTGCGTTGCTACAGATTCCTGGACTCTAGCACAATTTTGTCGCTCCATTTGCATCTTACTTCTACCGACATCCGTCATCTTCCTATTGTCACTCGGAGCTCCCATAGCCGGATATGATCCAAGAGTTTGGGTACCTCAAGGATCCTGCCCCAAATCTTCTATAGTCCTCCTGACTACAACTCGATATCTCCCCACCTTTTCTCTAGAGGTACATGAGCACTCATGGCACAATTGTCATCATCCTCTACCTCCTTCTCTGCCTTAGCTGGCGCTTCCTTGGAGTTAGAAGCCTCTCCCTTATTCTTCTTCCTGGGACACTGGGTTGCATAATGGCCCAACTCCCCACAGTTGGAGCACTTAATCTTGGAGATGTCCTTCTTCTTCCTCTTCCCTTGCTGCCTTGCAGATGCCAGAGCTGCATCTTCTTCCTCCTCTTTCTTGACCCGGGCTCCTTTGTTGCTACTTCCCACCTTTGTTAGCCGTCTGATCTCTTCTTGGCGAAGAGCTGCCCACATTTCTTCCCAACTTGGAAGATTTGCTCTGCCCAAAATGCTTTGGACGAATGTCTCCCACTCCTTGGACATTGCGTTCAGGGCGGTCCTCACCATTAACTCTTGATCCGGCGTGGCCCCTATGGAAGTAAGTTGGTTTCGAATTTCCTGCAAGCTGTTGATGAAGTGATCTCTTTGCTCCGGCTTTTGCATCTGATACGACCGTAGCTGATTCTCCAGTAGCATTTTCCTCTGCATGGAAGTGCCCTGATACAATGTCGTCAAGGTGTCCCATATTTCCTTTGCCGTATTCTTCTTAGCAATATGCTGAACTACATGATCCTTGACCCCATCAAGGATTATGCACTTTGCCTTGGCCATTGCATCCTCATACTTTTCGTTATTATCTGGGTCAACTGGGACAGCCACGGTTCTCAAGGCGAAGGCCTTGATGCGATGTCTATCCAGAACAGAAAGGATCCTGGCCTTCTATATGACAAAGTTGGATGCTTCGTCCAACCTGTCCTGATCCCTCAGTCTGTTCATTGCCATCTCTGCTCTTCTTTTCGACTCCGTTGAGTCTCTACTTCCCTCTTGGAAGTTCTCTCTTCGACTCCCTTTGAGTCTCTATTTCCCTCCCGGAAGTTCTCTCTTCGACTCCCTCTGAGTCTCGGTTTCCCTCCTGGAAATCCTTCTACCAATAGTCAAATCGTACCTCTCCGATCTCCTTTGCTCCTGCAACACTGATCTGCATTTCTTGGCTAGAAATTCGCCTAGGTAGCAACTCTCTCTACCTTGGTTCTGTCCCGTTAGGTACTGTCCTGCCTCGATAGCAACAACACCCCACCAGCTTCACACTCCACAATCTACCCACAGCTTCCTATGCCCCAACAACTAAAGAAACTGAGCCTCTTGGCTCTGCACAATCTTGACAACGCTGAATCACTCTTCTGGCCAACTGCGTCATTCTTACTTGGCTGAGTAGGATGACGTGGCTCCCCATGAGCCTCTTCTGCCTTCCTCTACCTTTGCGCTGGCCTCTCTCTGGCTCGAAGTGATGACACAGGCCCTTCTGTCTCACTCCTTCTCTGTTGCTTTCTGCTTAGGAACAAATTCTGTCTCTCGGGACAACTGTTTCTGTTGCAAATTCTCTGATTCAGCTGGTGCCTTCCGCTCTCCTGTGATCTACAATCCTCTGGTACCATGTTGAAATTTCTAAGTCTAACTCGTTAGAAATTTTCTTGCATTATCTGGTTTATTTCACTTACTTGTTTTATTCTTTAACAAGTTATTTAACCATATAAATACTGAAAATAAACACAAATGCAGTCTCAACCATCTATAGATCATCAATTGAAAAGAAATAGACAAACCCACAAGGGACACCGTTATTTTTGGACAATCGTCCTTGGAAAAACCCTTGGGAAAATTGGTGCAACAGTTTTGAGGGTTTTATTATTAAGCAGCTTTTCTTGAGTACAACTGGGTGCCAAATTGGCTCACCCTACAGAGAAATCAATCTGGCAGTAATACCTCTCTTTGGAAGTAGATACTCGGTAAGTTTGCTCCACGAAAACTATCCAACGCCTCTCTTCGGCACTGCGTCAGCCCTCCTGGCCTTTGCGTTAGCCTGAAACCCTCTGCGTCATCCCTTTGATGCTCTGCGCAGGCTCTTCGGCCCTCTGCGTCACTCACACAGGCCCTCTGACCCTTTGCGTAGTCTCTCTGGCCCTCTGTGTAGCTTTTGCTGGCTCTGCATCTGCCTCTCTGCCTCTACACTGGTCTTCTGACACTATCTTTGCCTCTCTGCTATGTACTCACTGCCCCTCGCTGCAACTTTGACCACTTGTTCGATTTCTCTTAGCAAACTCCACTCTAGAAAATCGAACTAATTGATCAATCTGGTGTATCTCCAACTAACCCTCAAACCTCCTCTTATACTTTTTTCTGTTGAGTCTTCAATGACCGATATTACATCTCTAATCAATTGCTAAGATTAGATTTGGCTTGATCCATGTCATTTAGAACCTTCTCACCCAGTTTTATATTAATGCCCATTAATATTTTTATTTTACAAAGTTTAGACTTAGTAACCCATTAAAAATATTAATTATTTTAATATCTCCCTCACTGGGCGGAATTTCTCCAAACCATTTCTGGGTCTTGGAGATCTCATGTGCTTTAGCCTCTCCACCAATTTTCATGGCTAGAGCACATCCGATTCTACCCAAATCAACATTATGCTGTCTAATTAGTTTTATTATTGTTTTTAATAATAATTTTATGCTTTCTCTTAATGTTCTTGGTTCTAGGCTAACCACTTGTTGTGCATTTTTACTTTTTATTTTTTATTTTTTCATATTAATATAAAACTGGTGATAGCTTAGTTAATATAGTTTTGCATCCCTCTTCTTCAACCATGTATTGTGTATCTGAAATGTCGACACCCTTAACTTTAACAGAGAGAATCCTGAAGCTGGTAACGGCATTGTTAGTATTCTTCGACATTCCAACATAGTAAATCCTTTTTAGGGCAATATGTGTATTCTTTCTCATATGCCGATTGATAATTGTTATGGTTCATTGATGGGTCTAATTTCTGTCCTTGTACGCTGTTATGGATGCTATAAGTGTCTTAAGTTTGAATCATGTCACTTTATTAGTTGCAGAAATATCCTTGCTAATAATTATTAACTGGAGATCCTATGATTAGTTTATGGTTATCATAAATAGTCTGATATGTGGCAAAACAGATCAGTTCAAATACTACTGTGGGGTTTGGATTCTTGTCAATCCTACAAAAATGCTCAGGCTTGACCACATTGTGAAGCATAGTATACCTTGATGCAAGAATAATAGTCTGGAAAATGTGAAGTTACAGGTTCTTTTCTTCTTGCTTGTCTTAAAATTAAAATTCACAAAATAATTTACATGTTGCTATTTCAAATATTTCTTTGATCTCTTTAAATTTAAATGTTTTATGGACAGGGGTAGGTCTCCAGCTATATAAATTTATATGAGCATTTGGCTCTTCTCACATATTTCCTTTCAATACTCGCCCCCCCCTCCACTAATATATATTCTTCTTACCCCCTATCCCAGGTCGAACCCACTCTAGATTTGAGAAATTATGAAAGTCGTTTTATGCCTCTTTATTATGTATTTTCTTTTATACTATAATCAATATTCTAATATATTATTACTAGGATAAAATATCTGGGACATACAAGGTTAACATCCAAGGCTAATTCACACTAGCCAATGCTACTAATTAGCAACTTGAACTGATTAACAGCTTGAACTACCAAGAATGTTTTATCAATACAACTGAACTACCACAAGGGAAGATTGTGATGGATCAGCTAACTGCGAAAATGATATCTGCAGGCAACTAAGAAGGAATATATCTTTGATAAAATGCTGTTGGATAATTTGTCCATATTTATTCAGCATGAATCACTTACGGAAAGTTTCTTAGATTCAGAGAATTACAACTTATATGAAGAGTCTCAACAGGCACCCACTTTAGACACAAAAAGTGAAAATTTTACCTACTGATTGATAGGGAAACCTTTCTTTGGGGCGACTTCCCTCTATGATATCTTGGGTAGGTCCCATTGGTATCATCTCCCCCCTCTTCTTTCCATCTCTTTTCATATGTAGACATCAATACAAGAGTCAGATCAAAAAATATCGGAGTGTAATGAGTTAGCTCAACAAAATTACAAATTATATCCAACTTTCAAATTATAAACGATTTAACAAAATTAAAAAAAAAAAGTAAAACTATTAAGAATTTGAAAATAGATTTTTTTTTTTTACCTGGCTCATCCGCTTCTCTTGCAATCTTTGCTAGGTTCTTCCCAAAGGTACCCGAGGCATTGTTGAAGGTCGTGACCTGTCGGTGTATCTCCAGCTGATCAGACTCCAATGGGATCATGTGATCAATGCAGTCAATCAGTCCATCTCTGACCTCCCCCGTCAAAGCTCCTGACTCCTTAGCTTTATAATGATACCGTGGGTTCAAAAAATACCCAGCTGCATGTATAGGGCGATGGAGTTGATTGTTCCATCTTTTATCAATGATTGCCCAAATGGGCCCATACTTAGCTACTCTATCCTTTATATGCCCTCTTTATTTGCTCCTTTGTTTGATCCATAGCCTCATAAATGAAGCCCATAGCCAACCTTTCCCCATCCACCAACCGCAACACCTTAACTAGTGGCTCAACAAGTTTCACAATCTCTGCTGCCTTTCTCCAAAAAGTTTCTTAATTAACTTTCTTTTTCAATTCTTTGCCTTCCATTCTGTGAGACCAATTGCTTTGATTCCATTCATCACTGGAAAACATCTTTTGCAAGTTTCTATTTTGGGAAAGCATAGATTCGAATGTTAAAAAATGAGTAGCAAATCTAGTGATGGTAGTGTGTTTCCTCATGAGGCTCAAAAGCCATGAATGATTGTATATAAATTTTGTTTTGCTTTTGACATGATCTACAGTGTTTTTGACCCAATCTATTTTTCCAATATCCTCAAGCATGAGGGCTATGCAATGTGCAGCACATGGGATCCAAAAGATGGTTTTGTGTTTTTCCTCTAACAGTTTACCAGCAAGAACATAGTTAGAGGCATTATCTATGATGACTTGAACAATATTAGCCACCCCCACCTCCTCAACAACCTGATCCAATAGCTGAAACAATAATTGCCCATCTTTTACCTTATCAGATGCATCAACTGATTTTAAAAACATGGTTCCCCGTGGGCAGAAGACAAGAAAGTTTATGATGGTACGGTTTCTTTGATTAGTCCATCCATCTGACATGATGGTACATCCTGTTCTTGCCCATGAGTCCTTGAAATCTTTCAAATACTCATTAATGGAGTAATTTCTTTCTGCAAATGATACCCCTTAGCTCATGCATAGTAGGGCCTTTGAAGCCTTTTCCACCAGCATGTATGGCATCAAACATAGGCTCATAATATGGTGAATGGGAAGCATTGAAGGGGATATCAGCATCATACCACCATCTAGCTATGTAATGACAAACAGTCTCCCTCAATTCTTTCTTCCGATGGTCATCTAAAGTGGGTTGCATTTGACTTTTACTAGCTTGAGGACCATGTGCATCTGATGGAGAGGAGGGAGTGAAATAACTTTTGATAGTCATATCAACCTTTTTCATTCTACCCTTTCACTTATCTTGAACAGAACCAAAAGAGGAAGGAACATATCGAAAAGGGTTGGATGCATCAGTATGAGGGATAGAGGAAGAACTCTCAAAATCATAATGGGGGTTGGTAGCCATCATTTTTTGTATCTCCCTCTTCCTCCCAATTTCAGCTTCTAACTTTTTTTGCCTAGCCTTATCTTCTTTAAACTTCTCAAAGCTGGCTAAAAATTGCTTCCTAATCTCCCCAATTTCTGGTGAGGTACATGGAGTAATTTGGCCTCTAATCCCCGCCAAGTGTTGTTTCAGCTTATTAATGCCCCCAGGACCTTCCTTAATTTTCCTTTGGCAAAATTTATAATGCATTTGACTATCAACCATTTCAACATATGCCCAAGCAGGATCTCTCACTCTAGGTGCCATTTTTTGATTAGGAAATGAAAGCAAACAATCTAAAAAAAAAAAAAATTGTTTCAATGTTCATTTCTTTTACAAAAAACACTCTCTAGGCTTTCTGGATATGCACTTAAAATTTAATAAGCAAAAATAGATTTGTACAAGTGAAAAAAATACCTCCAGGCACAAACTGCCTCCTCAAGTTTGCTCCAAGAATCAACTTTTCAATGCTCCTCCAAATGGCTGCCCAAGAAGCTCCTCACTCCAGCTACAATGCTTGCCCAAGACTCCTCACTGCTGCTCCAAAAACAAACTCAAGAACTGCTCACTAACTCTCACTGAAGTTCTCACTCAAATGCATGAGATCGCTGTGAGAGAATGAGAGCATTTGAGTGGGTTAAATAGGGTTTGGGAGAGGGGAATGGACTCCAAATAGCACTTAACCAATTTATAAAACACCTTGGAGAGTCCCCAACACTCAACTAAATGTTAAAAATTAAATTTTTTTTATGAAAAATCACAGTTTTGTTTTGGGTTACAGGCCGTATTGATTGACTCGACCGAGTAGATGCGGATCTGGCTGGGTTGACTGAGTCATGACTGACTCGGCCGAGTCATGCAATAACTCGGTCGAGTCAGTGATGACTCGGCCTCCCGAACCGGTTAATCTGCCGGGTTGAAATTTTTTTCCCGGCCCAGACCAACTCGGATGAGTCGGATCCGAGCCGGCTGGATCTTAAAACAAGGATAGGAAGAAGTCCCTAAGTAGTTGAGGAGAGTAAATGGGAAAGAAGACTCAAGTGTTATGGCCTTGAAGGACTAAGAAGCATCTAGTAAGCGTGAAGACCCTATGTGTTGGTTGTAGATGGACTTATGATCAGCTAGAGTGTAGATTGGAGAACCGTGTTCAATGACCTAAAGAACTAGGACCATTGATAGAGGCAATGCTGCAGAACGGATGCAAAGGACCCACAATCTATTCAGGATAAGACAAAGCAGTTGTGATTGAGCTCTATATATCAACTAGATTGTCAATATATCTTGTTCTTGTATTCTTGTACTAGTGGATGTATGAGGGCCATTATCCCTGGTACAGGAGTCCTAGACTGTTTTATTATTAATTGATTAATATAACATGTTGATTTGGGGTAGCATTAGATGTGCTCTATCCACGAAAATTGGTGGAGAGGCTAAAGCACATGAGATCTCCAAGACCCATAAATGGTTTGGGCAGAATCTAACAGGTTTGGGAGATATTAAAATAATTAATATTTTTAATGGGGTTCCTAAGTCTAAACTTAGGAAAAATAAAATGTTAATGGGTATTAATATAAAAATGAGTTAGAATGGTCCAAAAGTCATGGATCAATCCAAATCTAATCTTAGCCGTTGATTAGAGATTTAATCTCGGCCATTGATGGGCCAACGAGAAAAGTATAAGAGGAGGCTTGAGGGTCAGTGGGAGAACACACCAAGAGAGATCAAGAACTCGATTTTCTGGGGCAGGATTTGCTGAAGAAATTGAGTGAGTGATCAGAGTTGCAGTTGAGGGGCAGTGAATACATAGCAGAGAGGCAAAGTTAGTACCGAGAGGATCAGTGCAGAAGCCAAGAGAGGTTGACGCAGAGCCAGCTAGAGGCCACGCAGAGGTAGCCAGAGGCCACGCATAGGTAGACAGGAGCTGCGCAGAGCCAGAGAGGGCCAGTGTGTGAGACGCAGAGGCTCCAGAGGTTGACGCGGAGCCTAGAGAGGCTGACGCTGGACTAGAGAGGCTGATGTTGGACCAGAGACGCTGACGATGGGCCTAGAGGCAGCGTTGGGAGACTTTTTGTGGGACACACTGGGAGTTGGAGAGTCGGATAGGGTGACGCAGTCCCTATCAGAGTGACACGGAGCAACAGAAGCTGTATTGTCGTTGTGGGATCGTTCATCCAGTTATTTAGCCAGAATATCTGTCTTCGACTGAGAGGTACTACTGTCGAGGGAATTCTCTGTTGGGTGAGCCATTTCTGGCACCCACGTTGTATTCTGAAACTGCATAATAATAAAACCCTCTAAATAGTTGCATCAGTTTTACCGCATTGGGTTTTTCTGGGGACGTTAGTCCAAAAACAACGGTGTCACTTGTGTGCTTGTTTACTTTTAATTGATGATCTGTATGTGTTGATACTGTAATCGTATTTATTTTCAGTATTTACATGGTAAATAACTTGTTAAGTAATTGAACAAGTAGGAAGAAATAAATCAGATAGTACAGGAAGAATTTCTAACAGGTTAAACTTAGAAATTCCAACATAACAAAGTGGGATTGTTGTAAATATTGTAAAAAGCTATATATATTTGTGCATTAGTAGATTTACCATTGTATATTGTTCTGTTGTGCAAAGTAGTTTGTTGTGATACTTGGATTGATAGCGTCAGTGATTGTAAGATTCTAACTTAGACTCTAGTATCATGGAAAAACAACATGGAATCATACCTTCTTCGAAGGGCTAGTGAATCAAAGTGTGCACAACAAAGTACAACTCAAGAGGGAGTTGGTCACATTGTTGTTGAAGGGCTTGTTACCCACCACTTGCGAGTCACACCCATAAAGAAAATTTTCTCCTAAATAGTCCTCAGTCGGCAGCCAACAGCCCCTTGCAGCCACCAGATAACTTGATGTGCCATCATCTCCGGCACTTGAGCCAATCATTATGCTCCCTCGCCCATCTGTTATGGTCATATGTTTGAAGGTGGGCCTTCCAATCTCGAAGGTATGGCTTTCATTATCTAGTTGGGTATTTTTACTTACTTATCATAGACACTTTTGGGCATGGACTAGTGGGGGGGACTCGACGGAAAGGATGGGCCTGGTTTGTACCCTTGTCTCCTTGTCCAAATTGGTGGTTAACCCGGTGTCCCAGTCCTGTCGGATCTCCTTTATTGGCTACTAGCTTTAGGAGTGACACTGCATTTGAAATCTCGATTCTGGTTGCTTGGTCCTACTTCCCAACATCACATACATCACTCCCCTCCTCTTATTATAACCCATTTTCACATATTTCTCATTCGAGTCAACATTTGTCCAATGGATCCACAAGGAGCTAGCCTCCCCCTCCACTTGTCCACACTTTGGGTCGGTCCTGGAACGATGCCCCGGAGGTTGATGCAACTAAAAGAAAGTAAAAAGCATAATTTGGCCACTCCCAACAGGAAATGTACCATATAAGGCAAAAGATGGTCGGGGCATATAAATTTAGCACATCGGCAAAATTCATCATGAACTTTAACCCTTATCATTATGGCCATCACCTTGGTTCCTAGGGTCCCTATTTTGGCCCCCTGCAACATTAAGGAACCTATGATTGTCCAGACCCCTGGGAGGCGATAAACTACCCAACCTTAAGGGGGTGACCACTGCTATATCTTACACGTCATGCTCTCATTCCCTGGAGGCTCGAGCAGTTATAAAAAGAGAAATCAATAAAAGGCAAAAGGCATATGAAGAAGGGTGGAAAACAAAGGTTGAGGTAACTCGTGTACCATGATTTCTCCCTACTACATCTATACACCCAAGTATGGGCTTCCTTCATCATAGCTACCCTTGTACCATGGCATGTGGCTTGGAGCCTTCCCCTAATGCCCCACTTTGTTCCACCATTGTTTCACATGGCACCAGCCATATGACGAATGTACCATGGACCTATCACTTCCTTAAAGGTTGAAACCACCTAATAGGGTCCTCAATTAACATCTTTCTTGAGCTTGGAGATACTTGTACAATTTGAAGCCCATTATGGAAGAACATGCCACTATGAAGTGTCCACTTGGTTCCATGATTTGTAAGCTCATTTACTCAATTGCACTAATGAATTGGTGTATTGGAGGTGAGGAGATGCAGTGGATCTTATAAAGGATTGTAGGTGGGTCTTCATATTGGGGTTTGGTCTCCCTATAAGGGGTCCAAGCCCTCCAGAGTTTCATATTAACATTTGTAGAGTGTGCGTTGAGAGCCATGGGCCTCCACTATAGCAGAGAGCAGATAGTCATGCTATGGGAACCTTCAATGCCATTCATTCCTCACTCGTGTCTCACTTATTCGATGATGATGATGCACCTGGACCACCTTGCCCAATCAGCTACACACTTGCACCACACACTTGGCAGTTGATCCAGAGCCCAAATGGGGTTGTGTCTTACCATGGGAGACAAAGTGAGGGCTTGCATCATTGTTCTAGCCCTTGTACATGGGATACATGCTTGTTTGATTCAATTTGAGACCCATGAGGATGATTTTGCACCCCCACAGAGACTTAGAGGCACTATAGGTCATTTGCTTGAAGATCAAGGGGCCATCCCCTCCATCATTATTTTTGGAGCCCTTCTATTCATTTCGGCACATGTTGACTCCTTTTGGCCTTTCAATGGCTCCTCTAGTTACTTGTAACTTATCTAACATTTAGGCTCTCTTGAGAGGCTTATTATTCTTATTATGGAGCTATTTGGTGGGCTTGTCACCAAAGTATTGTTATTTTTCACATTATTTTATTATTAGGGGCATCATTAGGCAATTTGAATCCCTTAGAGGATCATATAAATTGATGAGAGGTTCATTTCATTCCTCATCATCACTTGGATTTGGGATATCTCTCCCTAAACAATTCGGCTGCAATTGTGGAATGATTTTGGATGATTTAATGCATTTTGATGTGTGGAAAGTTTTCGCTATCTCTCTTGGAGCTTCTCTTTCGTAGGATTGTGGATAGATATATTCTTCTTTGTCTTGTAAGTGCAATATAATGTTATATTTATGTTTTAATGGATGTCTAATGCATGGAATTATTTTCTTATGGTGAAATAATGTGTGAAAATTTCATCTACTTCAGCAACTAGAAATTATTCTTCTAACTGTAAATTTAATTATGCAATTTATTTGCTACAACAAACAATGAATAAAATCACAACTGCAATTTTCACCATAAAAATACTGCGAAAATAAAACACTGGAAACTGAGAAATCCTAGCACACACAAGAATTTTAACACAGTTATTTTAGACAAGTGTTCCTGGAAAAACCCAATGCAGGAAAACCGGTGCAGCAGATGATGGTTTTATTATAATTTAGATGCTCTATTGGCAATATAATTCGAGGAAAATACTGGCAAAAAATTATTGTGAGAATTTTCTCACACTCCACCACTAATTTTTGCCCCCGGGATTGACTTCCTAGCCTCACGCTAGAGCTTTTGCGTCACTTTCTGCGGAGAGCCTCTGTGGAATTCGGCTTTCCTCTCACTGCCTCTTCCTGGAATTGGAAAACTTCCTCCTGGAATGCTGCTACCCTCCTCTACCACCTGCTACCCACCCTCTGGCTCTATCTTCTCTGTTGAACCACTGCCACTAAGAAAATCGAATTGCATGGGCAACTAAGGATCTGCGCTAGCATGTTCTCCATCTACCCATCGACTTCTTCTTATAATCCTTCGTTGGAGCACCAACGGCCAAGATTAAAACATAATCGATGGCCCAGATTAATTTATTGTCAATTCGTGTGAGTTTTTAAATGATTCTCACCTTATCTCAATTAATACTGATTAATTAACCATATTCCCTAAGGTTAGACTTAGGAAATATTAAAAAAATGATTAATAGTCTAATTGACACACTTCTAGGCGGAATTTGCAAAAACAATTTCTGGGTTTTGGAGATCTCATATAATCTAGCCTCCACCAAATTTCGTGGCTAGAACACATCCAATGCTACAAAAACCAACACTCCCTCTTAGCGAGGAATGTGTTCCAGTGTTGCACACCTTGTCACAACACCATGTCTCTGTTTCATCTCTTGTCACGCTATTGATGTCTGGTTGTTGCTGCCCACCAACTACTACGTAACTTTGATATATGTTGCATCTATGTTGTTGGTGACATTGTTGTATTGTTGCCAACTTTGCATTTGTACTGCAACTCCCTCTCATCTGTTGCTGCTGCAACTGAGAATCATCCAAAGTGATCTGACCCTACTACAGAAATGGGTTCTCCACCATATCCATCTGTTCTCTGAAATAGACGAGCTTAGCTCTCCATAGAGCTTTTGTGAGTATATATGCATCCTACTCTTATGTGGGAACATACGGTAGATGGACTGCTCCACGTTGTACACAATCTCTAATGAAATGACATCGAATATCTATGTGTTTCAACCTATCATGAAACATTGGATTCTCAAAGAGTTTTATGCAACTATGGTTATCACAGTAGACATTGGTCGCCTCCATCCTCTGCTTGAACAAGCTCACTAGCAGCTTGTGAAGCCATATAGCTTCACACGTAGTTGTGCTTGCTACCATATACTCTACTTCTGCAGAGCTCAGTGCCACTGATTTCTGTGTCTTGCTACACCAAGAAACCATCCTTGATCCAACATTGAAGCAGTACCCAGAGGTACTTTTCCTGTCCACTGAACTACCTGCCCAATCTGTATGTGAATCCACATAATTTGACATCATTCCCTAGGGTATATTTCAACCCGTACTCAATTATGCGATGCACATACCTTAAAATATGCTTCGTTGTTGCCCAATGTACCCTCTTCGGTTCTATCATAAACTGACTGAGGGTATTGACTACGAAGCAAATATTTGGGCTAGTGTTGACCAAATACATGAGAGACCCGATAAGTTGTCTATACAAGGTGGGGTTAACATCCTTGTCATCTGATGCATCTATCTTCTTCCAATTAGTAATCATGGGCGTAGACATGGGTCTACAATCCTGCATTTTGAACCTCTTCATAATATTTGTATCATATCTTCCTTGCCTAAGGAAGATCTCCTTGTCCTTTTGCCACACCTCCAATCTTAGGAAATAGTGCGTCAACCCCAAATCCTTCATATCAAATTTTGCTACTAGGTTCCTCTTGAAATCCTCTATGAGCCCAAATAATCCTGTCAAGAAGATCATCCACATACAATACTAGGATCAATGTCTCACACTCTAACATTAAATAGTAAAGGTTGGAATCTGCGTCCTTGTTTTAAGATCCGGCTGGCTCAGATCCGACTTGGTCGAGTTGGTCCGAGCTGGATTTTTTTTTCAGCCCGTCAGATTAACCGGTTCGGTAGGCCGAGTCATGACTGACTCGACCGAGTTATTGCATGACTCAGCTGAGTCAGTCATGACTCGGTCAACCTGGCCGGATCCGCATCTACTCGGTCGAGTCAACCAATGCGGCTTGTAGCCTAAAAAAAACTGTGGTTTTTCATATTTTTTTTAAATTTTTAACATTTAGCTGAGTATTGGGGACTCCAAGGTGTTTTATAAATTGGTTAAGTGCTATTTGGGGTCCATTCCCCTCTCCCAAACCCTATTTAAACCACTCAAATGCTCTCATTCTCTCACAACCATTTCATGCATTTGAGTGAGAACTTCAGTGAGAGTTAGTGAGCAGTTCTTGAGTTTGTTTTTGGAGCAGCAGTGAGGAGTCTTGGGCAAGCATTGTAGCTGGAGTGAGGAGCTTCTTGCGTAGCCATTTGGAGCAGCATTGAGGAGTTGATTCTTGGAGCAAGCTTGAGGAGACAGTTTGTGCTTGGAGGTATTTTTTTTCACTTGTACAAATTTGTTTTTGCTTATTAAATTTTAGGTGCATATCTAGAAAGCCTAGAGAGTGTTTTTTGTGAAAGAAATGAACATTGAATCAATGTTTTGTTTTTTGTTTTTTGTTTTTTGTTTTTTTGTTTTTTGTTTTTTTTTTGTTTTTTGTTTTTTGTTTTTTTGTTTTGTTTTGTTTTTTTGTTTTGTTTTGTCGTTGTTGTTGTTGTTGTTGTTTGTTTGTTTGTTTGTTTGTTCAGATTGTTTGCTTTCATTTCATAGTAAAAAAATGGCACCTAGAGTGAGAGATCCTACTTGGGCATATGTTGAAATGGTTGATAGTCAAATGCATTGCAAATTTTGCCAAAGGAAAATTGAGGAAGGTCCTGGGGGCATTAATAGGCCGAAAGTTGAAACAACAATTGACGGGGATTAGAGGCCAAATTACTCCATGTACGTCACCATAAATTGGAGAGATTAGGAAGCAATTGTTAGCCAAATTTGAGAAGTTTAAAGAAGATAAGGCTAGGCAAAAAGAGTTAGAGGCTGAAATTGGGAGGAAGAGGGAGATACAAAAAATGATGGCTACCAACCCCCATTATGATTTTGAGGGTTCTTCCTCTATCCCTCATACTGATGCATCCAACCCTTTCCGATATGTTCCTCCCTCATTTGGTTCTGTTCAAGATAAGAGAAAGGGTAGAATGAAAAAGGGTGATATGACTATCAAAAGTTATTTCACTCCCTCCTCTCCATCAGATGCACATGGTCCTCAAGCTAGTAAAAGTCAAATGCAGCCCATTTTAGATGACCATTGGAAGAAAGAATTGAGGGAGACTGCTTGTCATTACATAGCTAGATGGTGGTATGACGTTGAAATCCCCTTCAATGCTTCCCGTTCACTATATTATGATCCTATGTTTGATGCCATACATGCTGCTGGAAAAGGCTTCAAAGGCCCTACTATGCATGAGCTAAGGGGGTATAGTTTGTAGAAAGAAATTGACTCCATTAATGAGTATTTGAAAGATTTCAAGTACTCATGGGCAAGAACAGGATGTACCATCATGTCAGATGGATGGACTGATCAAAGAAACCATACCATCATAAACTTTCTTGTCTTCTGCCCATGGGGAACCATGTTTTTAAAATCAGTTGATGCATCTGATAAGGTAAAAGATGGGAAATTGTTGTTTCATCTTTTGGATCAGGTTGTTGAGGAGGTGGGGGTGGCTAATGTTGTTCAAGTCATCATAGATAATGCCTCTAACTATGTTCTTGCTGGTAAACTGTTAGATGAAAAACATAAGACCATCTTTTGGACCCCATGTGTTGCACATTGCATAGACCTCATGCTTGAGGATATTGGAAAAATAGATTGGGTCAAAAACACTGTAGATTATGCCAAAAGCATAACAAAATTTATCTACAATCATTCATGGATTTTGAGCCTCATGAGGAAACATACTGGGGGCAGGGATATTATTAGGCTTTCCATCACTAGATTTGCTACTCATTTTTTGACATTGCAATCTATGCTTTCCCAAAATAGAAACTTGCAAAAGATGTTTTCCGGTGATGAATGGAATCAAAGCAATTGGTCTCATAGACTAGAAGGCAAAGAATTGAAAAAGAAAGTTAATGAAGAAACTTTTTGGAGAAAGGCAGCAGAGATTCTGAAGCTTGCTGAGCCACTGGTTAAGGTGTTGTGGTTGGTGGATGGGGAAAGGTTGGCTACGGGCTTAATTTATGAGGCTATGGATCAAGTAAAGGAGCAAATAAAGAGGGCATACAAGGATGGAGTGGCTAAGTATGGGCCCATTTGGGCAATCATTGATGAAAGATGGAAAATCAACTCCATCGCCCTATACATATAGCTAGGTATTTTTTGAACCCACGGTATCATTATAAAGCTAATGAGTTAGGAGCTTTGAGGGGGGAGGTCAGAGATGGACTAATTGACTGCATTGATTGCATGATCCTATTAGAGTCTGATCAACTGGAGATACACCAACAAGTCACGACCTTCAGCAATGCCTCGGGTACCTTTGGGAAGAACCTAGCAAATATTGCAAGAGAAGCAGATGAGCCAGGTAAACAAAAATTTCAATTTTCAAATTCTTAATAGTTTTACTTTTTTTTTTAAATTTTGTTAAATCATTTATAATTTGAAAGTTGGATATAATTTGTAATTTTGTTGAGCTAACTCATTACACTCCTATGTTTTTTGTAGCACAATGGTGGGAGGCTTTTGGTGGCCATTGTCTTGAATTGCAGAAGTTTGCAATTCGTATTTTGAGTCAAACTTGCAGTGCTACTGGGTGTGAGCGCAATTGGTTTGTCTTTGAGAGGATTCACAAAAAGAAGATAAATCGTTTGGATAAAAAACGGTTAAATGATCTAGTCTATGTCCAATACTACCTCCGGCTCAGACGAAACCAATTGCTGAACAAAAGACTTGATTCAGATCCCATTGTGTTGGAAGACATTGATCCAAACATCAGATTGGGTAGTGGAGAGTCATCCAACAGAGTTTGATCCTGATGAGGATCTTGATTTAGACTTAGATATGGAGGCATCAGTCGAACATGATGTTCAGTTGAATGCAGATCCCGATCCACTTGTACTACCAGCCTCAGTCTCACAGCCAGCAAGGACTCCAGTTGCAGGCGCTTCCTCTGCTCAGCCACGACAGAAGCGCAACCACATTTCTTCTCTATCTCAGCTTGCATCTGCTGCAGTTGTATAGCCTGCTAGTGGTACCACTTCTATAGTTGCAGTTGGATATGATGATGATAATGAGGAGCCATGGGGCCCCCTGTTTGACTTTGATGATGATCCAGAGATTGATCGACATGATCTTGGCTCCTCTGGCAGTAGCTACTAGCCAGTAGTACTGGAGTCTGGTCACAGTTTACTTTTGTTGTAGAGGCCATTTCTAGCCTCCTTGGTTGTGTTTTTTGTTTTGAATCTTTGATCATGTATGTATTGCCATTGGAAAGTGCACTGGGTGCCATTTTGATATAATGGATATATTCATGAGCCTACTTTGATCATATGTTGTCTTCCATCTATATTATAATGTTGTGTGTTTGGAAACATGAATGAAAATCTTTAAAATTATGTTTTAAAAAAAAAAGAAAGTATTTAATGTATTTTTTACAACGACTGAGTCATTGAAATCGAATCGGCCGAGTCGATACCGAATCGGAGTCAGAGTAGGGGTCGACCCTTAGCGGAGTCGAAGTTCGAGTCAGAGTTTTAAAACATTGCTTCCTACTATTGTCTTTCGGTGCCACTCCAATGAAGACAAACATAGGGCAGGAGGGCTGCCACATATCACTATCAAACGTCCTTCATTGCATAATGAACTTGGGCTATACAAAACTGCTCCTCTGGGTTATCAGACATTGAGCTTCTTCAAATTTTCACTTCTAGCAGCTACCTTAGTCCTTCAAGGTGCTGCACTTAGGGCACTCTTGGTCCACTTTCTTGTTTCCCTCCAACAATCAACAAGTGTCCAATACAAATGTCCAATTTGGACCTCTACATCCACTAGCATACCAACATCAACAAAAGGTCAACTCACCTAACTGTTTGCAACACCTGCTGCTCTCCACTTGTCGGATTCTGTGCCTCTTGAACTCTGGTTAGGGCACACCAACAACCCTAAATCTCTGCTCAAAGACTATGTTTCCTTCTCCAAACAGACTACCTCCTTCGTTGCCCCTTCTAGGCTTCTCAACACACTAATTTGGGCCTTGGGATGCTCCACAAGGCACCCTACAACAAACAGTGTGCTACAACAAGAGGTCTGAGCCTCTCTTCAAAGGAATCCACCCTCCATTCAGCCTGCGGTCTATTCTTAGAGGCTCCGACTAGGGTAAAGGGCCTTCCCTAGGCCTCTTGGCCCTCCAAACAGTCCTCCCACACGTTGTTGTAGCTACAACACACTAGCGACTAGTCAAAAGTCCCAAAACACTATAAATTATACATAGAAAAGCCCTATCTTACCTCAAAAACCTGCGACCCTATTCATCCAAGAGATCCGCACCAAACAACAAGAGAGGCACTCCACAAACTCGTCTTCCTAGCTGCCTCAGTCCTGCGCATTTTAGAGGTAGATATCTAGATATGATTTGCACTTTGGATGTGTTTCACATGTACTCACACTATCCTTTATTTATATGCCTTCCATGTGGTGTCACCAACTTGTCTTTAGGCACACTAATCATCAAGCTGACTTGCTCTATGTGCCACAAAACCCACTAGTAACATATAAAAAATAATTTTTCCATTTGTAGACCTCCAATTTCGATGATTTTTGCAGCCCCTATTTCCTCTATCATCTCCATTAGTCTAACCACTCAAACACCTTGTGGTTTCACAACCACAAGCTTTGGGTTCTAAGCCCACAAACCACTTTTGTGGTGCTCCTTCATCCAAATCCCGAATCCTAGAGGTTGGAGTACCCCCCAAGCTACCAAATCTGAAAAAGATGCATCTCTAGTCATCATAATAAACCAAGTCATTGAGGGTAGGCCCTCAAATCAAGCCTCAAAATGTCTCCATATGTCAAAAACCAGTGCTGGGTGCCTTACGTCATCTCCAAGGGGGTTATCAAGACAACATGGTGCATACTCTCTCAAGTGTTGGGGCTCCTTTAGGTGGTACAAATTTGGGCTCTGGATCAAGACATGCCCATCAAACAATGTCAAGGCCATCCTAGGGGCATGCTGGGTCTGCTATTTACATCATCAAAAATCTCCAACACTAAGCAAATTTGTCTTAGCGTTTCAACTTTTGGGAGTGCTTTGAAGTGTCAATCAACTACTAGAATCATCAAAGTGCCTAACGCTCTACTGTCGAGGGGCAACACTGCATTTGAAGGTCATCACTATTCTCCGGAAGTGTATTATGACCTGGGCGTCATGTTGAGTATGCATGGAGTTGTGTGCCCTCAAGGCCTTTGCTGCTCTGTGAAGGACCTATTACTACTCAAACTAGCAGGGGTCCTATAGAACAACTACTAGGTCAAGGGGCAACAATGGAGCGATAGCCCACTATCACCTCAACTAAGGCTACCTGCTCTTTACGGAGTTTCATCGATGGGAGGAGACTCGTTCTAAGGGGAATCACTAGGAAGGATGGATCAATGATGAGATATGGAGTGATTCCCAAGGCCTATTCAAAAGAAAGGCTCAAATAATTGGCTTGCTTGCTTTGAAAGCAAGGTGATTGGCTCTCTAAGAAGGGCTGTGGGGATACTTAGACTTAGGGTTGGTGAATAGATTTCAACAATATCTATCCTAGACCTAAGAATCATGAAGGAGAAATGGCTTCTATGTGACCTTTGTGGAATGTGAGTTACAAAGATGTGGGACAACAAAGAACCCAAGTGGACCCAAACTAGGTCAAGGGTGTGTAGTTGATCATCAATAGATGGGCTTGACCAGGTTTGGGAAGAGAATAGGATCAAAGGAATGATTTTCTTTTGTATGTTTAAGTGCAATGATCCAAAGGAAGACACTAACCAAAGGGAACTTGGGGAGAAGAATGATCCTTGAGCTAGGGCTTGTGATATCTCGAGATTCCACCATTGGATTGAGCTAAAATGTGGAGGACCCCTTGGGAAGACCCCAACGCACTTGTGGACCAATTTTCAATGGTTTTAGATGGCTACAAATGATTTTGTGTGATGCCCTAGGAGACCTTCTGGGGTTAGGCTTAGAATTGGGAAAAAGTGAAGAAAAAAGAGGGAAATTTGACCACCAAAGGGATACGAGGATCAGTGCCTTATGGAGTCAAGATACACATAGACCGAGAATTTTTGTGTGCTAATGAGCCCTAATTGATCTATTCTAGCCTCTCTAAGGGTAGCAACAAGGTCAATAGGAATTTATATTTCAAATTTGCGAAGGAGACAATTTCGTGGTCTTCAACCTAAGAGGTGGCTCTAGAAAAATTCACCCAATCCCTCAAAGATCAATGCATGCATTTAATCATTTATTAAAGGTCCTAGAAGAATTTCGCATTACATTAACCCATACATGAACAATGATAACAATACAAATACATTTGACAAGTAAGATAACAAGAATAGCATCAACAATTCGACTTACATGAGAGAGAGGGTACATCCATTCATCAACTTTGCATTAGAAAGAAGCTCCAAAGTCACTAGCGAAAATCCAAAGACACTAGTGCATCAAGAAAGATCCAAAAAGTTAACCCAACAAAAAGTGCAAAAATCTCACAAGAGATACTAATCCAATCCAAGTGATGATGAGAGAAATGAGTCATCCTCTCATCTATTTATACAATCAAATAGGGATTCAAATAGCCTAATTTGTCTTATTTAGCCCCATATATTAAAATATGCTTAATAATGACATGACTTGGTGACAAGCCCACCAAGATAGCTCAATAACATAAAATTAAGCCTCTCAAGAGGGCAAAATGATCAAAATAACGAGTCGTTGGGCCATTGAGAAGGCCTAATGAAGTCCAAAGTGTGCCATGGTGAGAGAATGAGCTTCAAGCATAGTGGACAAAGGGTTGGCCCCCCTTGTTTTTCCAAGCAAGTCACTGTGGTGCTCCCAAGTGGTTGTGGGGGCAGAATGACATCCTCATGGGTCTCCAAGTGGATCTATAATGCCTGTAAACCATCTGTAAGGGCTAGGATGACATAAGCCCTCCCTCTGTCTCCTGCATTGAGACACATCCTCATCAGGACCTTGGAACATCTGCCTAGTGTATGGTGCAAGTGTGGAGTTGACTGGCCATGGTGAACCAGGTGCATCATCCTTATCCAAAAGGTGGAACATGAGCAGTCTCCGAATGATGGTAAGGATCCATGAAGTGCTTTTTGCTATGGTGGAGACCCAT
This sequence comes from Pinus taeda, assembly GCA_000404065.3. Classification (NCBI taxonomy): domain Eukaryota; kingdom Viridiplantae; phylum Streptophyta; class Pinopsida; order Pinales; family Pinaceae; genus Pinus; species Pinus taeda. The sequence goes on from APFE031407058.1 coordinate 65,925, forward strand.
GGCTCTCAATGCTCACCCTACAAGTGCCAATGTGGCCCTCTGGAGGGCTTGGACCTCGTAGAGTGAGACCAGACCCCAAATGGAGACCCACCTGCAATCCTGCATAAGATCCAATGCGTCTCCTTGCTCTCCAATACAACAAATCATTAAAATAATCAAGTAAAAGAGTTTACAAATCATGGATTCAAATGGGCACTTCATGGTGGTATGCCCTTCCATAGTGGGCTTTGGCATGTACAAGTCTATCCAAGTTCAATAAGAGGGTTGGCCAAGGACCTTATTAGGTGGTTTCGGCCTTTAAAGGGGGTGACATGTCCATGGTAGTCCATCAAATGGTGGTGGCATGTGATATAATGGTGAGATGGAGTGGGGACCAAGGGAAAAACTCCAAGCCACATGTTAGGGAACAAGGGTAGCTATAATAAGAGAAGCCCACACCTGGGTGTATGAGTGTAGGAGGGAGCAATAGTGGTACATAAGTTACTCCGACCTTTGTTTTTCCACCCTTCTTCATATGCCTTTTGCCTTTTATTGATTTTTCATGATAATTGCTCGGGGCTCCAGGGAATGAGAGCATGATGTGTGGTATATAGTAGTAGGTACCCCCTTTTAAGGTGGGGCATTTCATTGCCCACCAGTGGTTGGGACAATCATGGGTTCCTTAATGTGGAGGGGGATCATCTAAGGCCCATAGGAACCAAGGTGTTGGCCGTAGATAAGGGCTAGAGCTTATGTTTGACTTTTGCCCACGTGTGCTAAATTTGTATGTCCAGACCATCTTTTGTATTTTGTGATACATTTCTTGTTGAGAGTGGCCAAATTATGCTTTTTCTTTTCTTTTTAGTTGCATCAACCTTTGGGGCATCATTCCAGGCCCTCCCCAAAGAGTGGACAAGGGGAATGGGAGGCTAACCCTTTGTGGACCTAGTGGCAACATGTGGTTTCGGATGGGAAATATGATGAATGGGGTTATAATGAGTGGAGAGGAGTGATGTATATGGTACGGGAAGCGGGACCACACAACCCAAATCAAGATTTCCCATGTAGTGCCAAACTTAAAGCCAATAGGTAGTAAAGGAGATCCCACAGGACTAGGATACAAGGCTAACCATCAACTTGGGCAGAGGAGACAAGAGTATAGACCTAGCCAACTCTTTCCACTGAATCCCCCCACCAATCCATGCCCAAAAGTGTTCTTGAAATGTGAATCAAAATTACTACCAATGAAAATTCATACCTTTGGGGAGGCCCACCTTCAAACATATGATCATAATAGATGGGCGAGGGACGACATCGCTGGCTCAGGTGACGAAGATAGTGGCACATCGAGCTATCTGTTGGATGTTGGCTGTCGGCCGAGAACCATCTATGTTAAAATTTTTCTCCTATGCATACTATCCAGTGTCCACAAGTATTGGGTAACACGACCACTTGGAAAAACCGTCTCAAACTCCACTGAAATCAATCATCATTCGATACAATGACCATAGATGCATCATACTGGGCCATACTTAATTGTTAAGTGCACAATTAGACTTCAAACTATGATCAATTTCAAATATCTAACTGGATCAAGTCTCGTAAAAGTGTTCCCTACCTTTTTAGGGGTGGTTAGGTGGTCAACTCTATTAATTCTTCTAGCCCCTAAGGGGAGGTGACATGTCTAAGGTCAACTCTTCAATTTATAGGTGTTTGTAATAGTGGTGGCAATGAATGGGAAAGGATTCATGTCTAGGTGCCATGGCCATGGGACCAGCTGATGGAGGGCCATTATTCTGAGTGTATAGATGCGTGGAAGGAGCAATCATGGAGGCATGAATTACCCTTTTCCTCGTCCTGATTTTTCCCACCTCTAGCATTCCTTTTACTTCTTTTCGATAATGCTTTGATAAAGAGCATGACTTAGGTGTCCAAGCTTCACTTTTAATGATGTAGCATTTATTTACCCCTTAAGGATGAGTCAATTTCTCACTCATTGGGGTTGGGACATGCAAGGGTTCCTTTATTATATGATTGAGCTTCTAGTGCTTAAGAACCGGGTGATGGCTATTGATGAGGGCAGAGCTCATGCTAGGCTTTTGCCCATGCACTAATTAATGTCCCGACCATCTTTTGCAGTTTAACTTTTCTTTTTCTTTCATTGTGGCCATATTATGCTTTTCCTTTATTTTAGCTGCATCAACCTCTAGGCAAAAGTTTTTTGGCCTTGACTCAAGGATATGCAAATGAGGGTGCCAAATCGCAATGAATCAACGACAACAAACTTGAAGGATAGATGCGACATTAAGGGAATTATGAAAGGTGTTAAGTATGGAATGGTTATGGATACACTACTTAAATCCAAGTTTCCCAAGTAGTGCCCCTCGTGTAATCGTAAGGCCTTAGAGGAGGTCCTAGTGGACCCAATGGACAAATGTGGACCCGGATGGAAAATATGGTGAAAGGGGTTATAATGAGTGGAGGGGAGTGATGTATATGGTGTCGGGAGTGGGACAACGAAACCAAAATCGAGGTTTCCCATGTAGTGCCACCCCTAAAGCTAGTAGCCAATAAAGGAGATCCCACGGGAATAGGGTACAAGGTTAACCATCAAATTGGATGAAGGAGACAAGACTACAAACCAAGCCCACTCTTTCCGCCGAATCACCCGACTAATCCATGCCCAAAGGTGTCCATGAAAAGTAAACAAAAATACCTAACTTCACAATGGAAAGCCATACCTTCGGGGTTGGAAGGCCCAACTTCAAACATACGATCGTGACAGATGGGTGAGGGAACATATGGCTGGCTCATGTGATGGAGATTGTGGCACATAGAGCTATCTGGTGGCTGAAAGGGGCTGCCGATAGAGGACCATCTAGGAGAAAAAATCTCCCCTATGGATATCACCCACATGTGGTTGGTAACAAGTCCTATCTCTTTTCCCTTGCGGTTATCTTCCTTCCATTCTTCATGAGATAAATACCTAATCACATATCTTAGTTACTACGTGCCTTGCCCCATCTTGAGACCACCAGGGGGATCACATCATACTTCCAAGTTTGCTTATCTAATCAAAGCAGTAAACGACCAATAGAGTACTAGGATACTTCAAACCATAAATTAGTGGGGCCTTAGGCCTCTTCTTGACATCAGGCCTCTTCTTGACATCACCCCCTTTGGTCGCTAAACAACATCTTAAAGGCCTTTGAGGGGTTTTCATGTTAGGTCACAGACCATGCACCATCAAACTAACAAATGGACTAGCACTAGATGGATCTAATGTACAACGACTCCCCACTTATTAGACTACCCCCTAGATTTAGTTGAAGAGTGAAAATTCTATTGAAGATCATTCCTTTGATATTGGATGGAAGGAGGGTAGGGCTTCCTCATTTTTATTTTCCCCAAGGATTATAAGGTCACATCCCCTTACCATTGGGCACTTTTTGGAGTACATCACCCAGCATTTCCTTGTGTCTTTCACAGTGATCAACAACTTTGATTGCAAGCCAGTACCTCGACCCTCCCTCCCCCTCCCCCCTTCCATGATTTTGGTACTTAAAGGCCTCTGCGTAAGTCCCAGTTGCCTTTGTGTCAGCCTCCCTAGACTCTGCCATGTCTCTCTGGCACTATCTTTGCCTCTCCGCTATGTATTCTCAGCCTCGTGCTGAACTGCCCCTTGCTGCAACAAATCATTGGTTCGGTTCTCTCAGCAAACCCTGCTTCAGAAAATCGAACTGACTAATCAATATGGTGTATCTCCAACTGACCCTCGAGCCTCCTCTTATGCTTTTCCTGTTGACAAATCAATGATTGAGATTAAGTCCCTAATCAATGACTAAGATAAGATTTGGCTTGATCCATGTCATTTAGAACATTCTCACCCAACTTTATATTAATACGTATTAATATTTTAATTTTCCTAAGTTTAGACTTAGGAACCCCATTAAAAATATTAATTATTTTAATATCTCTTCAACTGGGTGGAATTTCCCCTAACGATTTTTGGGTCTTGGAGATCTTATGTGCCTTAGCCTCTCCACCAATTTTCATGGATAGAGTGCATCCGATGCTACCACAAATCAACACAAGGTACTCTTCCTCATCACTACCTTGTTCTCTTTCGTCAATAGAATCATCAAGATGATCAAGGGCGATGTTTTCCTTTGGATGGCAATGATTTCTTCAACTTTTTCAATATGATTGAGGAGGTGCTCTTCGTGGAGAGCAACAATGAAATTCTTGAAGAACAACTTCAAGTTGACACATTGGTCCCCAATACTTAACGGAATTTTCAATGAATACCTTCATGGAAGGGATGCGTTTAGGTCTACAAGAACATCTAATCCAATCCCTTTGATCATCCCGAAAGGAATTAATGAAAACCCACATGAGAACATCCTTGTGAACCATGTTGACCTTAGATATGTACTTGATAAATTGGACGACATGATCCACATCTGAAGAAGGATCACCATTGAATTTTGGGACATTTCTCATAGAATTTATATCACAATGATTTGGGTATCTAGGGATCTCCTTGATATCCAAAGCACACAACATCTCATGCAAATCCCAAGGAGCCGTTGCCTTGAGTTTTGAATAGCAACCAAATGAGGAGTTGCCAAGGTGAATTCAAAGTGCCTTGAGAGATGTTTTGCTTCACTCTACAAGCATTGAATTTGGAAGTTCAATGAAGAACAAGGGCTTCATTCTTCCAATAGAGTCGCCATAAAAGTATTTATCTTGTAGTTAGGGTTGAAGCTAAATCTTCAAATTACAAGGAGGCAAACTAGCTTTGTCCCCGACAATGATGCCAAAAATGTTGTTGCAAAATCTAATAGGCCTTGGAGAGGGGTACCCTACAAGGCTATTGGTAGACTAAGTGACAACAATGGGGTGATGGTCCGTTGTTACCATAGGCAAAACCCCCTGCTCTTTATGGATTTTCACCAATGGTAAGAGTCTCGGTATGTATGTAGGTCACCTAATAGGTACTCTAAGCTTAAAGGTGCAAGGTGACAAAAAGTCTTCTAAGGGAGAGACACAATTTAGGCACAAGGCTCCAAGAGGAGACAATTTTCTTTTCTTGAAAGAGGCCAAATCATGACGACACAAGACCTAGGGTTTGATTGATAGATTGAGAGTAGGAATGACCAAAGGTCTAGGTGTAAAGAAAGGGTTTCCCACATTGTATTTCAACAAGGTTAAGGCACATGAAATGCTCAAGAAGCCCTTAAGCTAAAGCTATAACCAAACTAGGGTTTACCCTAGGGCAAAGTGTAAACAACTAGGGCAAGAGAAATTATGGATGAAATTGGTATGAATGCCCACCAAAGGAGAATGATTTTATGGCAATCACTCAACCCTTTGATGTTTATACTTTCCACAACCTAAAATTTCCTCTCCTTGACAATTCACACTAAGTCCTAGAGGTTGCTTGGCCTTAAGGGGGCTGAATTAGGTAAGTGTGAGAAAACAAGAAAAGTTTTGTGGATAAAATTGACTTGATCACCAACAAATGGATGGCCAGTGCCTTATCCTTGGGTGGATGGAGTCTATGGATGTTTAAAAGTTAGCTAATCCTTGCAAAGGACTAAGGGTATTTTGATGCCTTAGCATCAAAACCCCAACTATTATCTTTGTGAGAAATCAAAGGCACTTGGGAGAGCTACAACATGAGTTCCTAATAGGAATGCCATTCACATGTTATATAATGAGTAATGCATGCTATAATGATATCTAGCTTCTATACACTTGATTTTCAACAAATTAGGGCACAATAAAAAACCATAGATTACCAATATATTCCATACATTAGACATAAAGCAAAAATTTGTCAAATACAAGGTTCACTTACAAGATAACATGCATGCATAATCCATCATTAATCCAAGATAACTTCTCCAAAGACAAAGACATAACTCCAATATAATTTTTTTTCCATAGATCACATCTCTCCACAAGTAAAGAAGGCCAAAATTCTCCTTAGAGATGTCGAATCGTCCAAGTGATGATGATGATGGACAAAATGATCCTCTCCTCAATTTATATGAAGAGGATGAGTTTCTAATTAGCCTAAAAGCCCCTAGATAACAAGTAAAATCTTAATACAAGCTTGGGTTACAAGCCAACTGAACTAGCTTAGACATAAACTCAAGAGAAATCCCACATGTATGTCGTCATCCATGATATGAGCTCTATGTGGCATGCATTGAGGCTTTTCAATGCCAAGTAGGGTGTAGAAGCCTCTAAAAATCATCCTTTAAGGGTTGGTCCTCATATTTGTGTCAATATCCTTCTATGGACCCCGAAATCCAGATTGGGGCACTGTTGTCGCCCAGATTGTCACGACAATGCTCAGACCGGGGGCTGTCACCCTGATCCCCGATCTCTCCGTTTAAGCCTGTTTCCCGCGGCTAAGGGGGGTAGACCCTATAGGAAAATGAATGACCAACTGTGAAACAGTTGGGTTGGGAGACACGAAAGGAAACACGCACTTAATTGATTTTATTAAATAAATAGACCAGTGCCTTATGGAGTTAATGTTTGAACGCGTACTTACTAAATGTTGCAGAAATGTAAACCATGTAGAGCAATCATTTAAATTCAAATAACCCGAGCGAAGATTAACTTTTATCAAATGCGAGAAAATTCTTAACGGCTTAATGATACTCCAGCAATTTAAAAAATTCGCAAGATAAAGTTCGATACACAACCATGTAATTTTAAACGCTAACCAGATATTATATTCATGTAGCTAATCTTCAAAATGATCATTCATGCATGCTAAATCACATAAAAATGATAAACATTAATTCCACATCAAAATTTTAGCCTCAGTGGAAAGGATAAAACGTGATAAATCCCTGAGCCAAGATTGAATCTGGGAAAATATTTTTATGTTTTTTCAGATAAAACAAAAATTAAAACTAAATGAAACCTAAAAAAAATCTAAATGATATTAAAATCTACACTTAAAAGAAAAGAAACTCATTTTTTATAATTTTATAATTTTTTATAAATTTTTATTGTTATATATTTAAAAGAAAAACTTAAAACTTAAATCTAAACTAAAAACTAAAGCTTATGTTTCTAAAAAAATTAAGCCAAAATAGAACCAAACCCAAACTAAAGGAGTTTTTAATATTTTATATTTTTATGATTTTAAAATTTTTATGTTTTTTTTAAACTTTAAACTTTAAAACTAAAACATGAAAAATAAAATCCTATGTAGTCTGATCTAACACTAAAACTATAAGAAATCAAATCTAAAACTAAAGCTTAACTCTAACTAAAACTTAACGAATTTTTTATGAATTTTTATATTTTTTAAATAAAACTAGAAATAATGTAAACTTAAAACAAATCAAAAATAATCTAATGCATAAAAAATAACAAAGCCAAATAAAATTTTTAAATCTAAAAAAAAAAATCAAACACAACTAAAAAAAAAAAAAAATGAAAATCGAATTTTTGTTTCAATTTTTATAAAGCCAAAACCAATTAAAAAAGAAAAAAGAGCCCACGCTAATCCCTAACCATATCACAAAGATGAAAATTGAAACCTAAGCTTACCATACGAAATATTTAAGTTAAAAGCGAGTTTGCTGTGCGTAATGTATGCAGGTGCGTCTGGAGCAAAACGGAAGCTTGCGTGCGGGAGAAGTGCAGTTTCTGCTGTAGGAACGAAGGTGAGAATGGCAGCTCGACGGAGGTAGAGGAGACCGCAGCGAGGGAGGGGAGACTGCACGCAGGGAGTTGTGGTAGCGTAAGAGAGATAGCATGGAGAGGGATGTGAGCAATCGTGAGAAATTGATGGAAAGCCGTAGAGATGACTGTGTGAAAGGAGTAGCGTGGGCAGTTTGACGTAGAATGAGGGTTTACAGCAGATATAGATAAGGATGGGGGCGTAATAATAAAACAAAGAAATTTACGTGAGGAAGGAGCCACAGGGGAGTCGACGGCTAGGGAAGAATGAGCAGATCAATGGAAACTTAAGGTGTTTTCCTTTGGTAGATTCGTTTCCAGGTGATGAGGAATGCAGGTTTGGAGTTAGATGGGTTATGCAACGAACAGGCAGCTGGCCAAGCGGCAAGGGCTTTGCCCAGGTCACAAAAGTTTTCGAGAAATTTCTTCCCGCAATACAATCGAAACCCTCCAGATCTTAAAAAAACAACTGATATCTGCAACCCTTGGACAACAAAATAGCTTGGACAGATCCTTGGAAATCTTCAGAAAACCCGACAACCTGTAATGGACGACAAGCACCTGGAGAAATATATGCAAATATTAAACCCTGCAAACTGGTCCAAAATTACAAAATTATAGCTCTACAACAGCCAGATTTGTTAGTTATCATCAATAATATTTTCAGAACTTCAGATTTGCTATGAAATGCTTTAGAAAAACTCTCATGCAATTCATAAAAACAAACTTAAATGATAAACCCAGGATTGAAACTGGTTGGGCTCTGTAAGAAAATGCTTGCGGGAGTTGGCTGGTTCAGCTGAGGACTTCCCCAAACACCCACTGATCTTCTTCAATAAGGGTTTCCTGCATAGCTCACTTCAACCATCAATAAAGAGAGAAAAACAGTACTAGATCTCAAATGCAATGGAGATACCTGCCATTACTTCAGAAATTCTAATACCATTCAAACCCTAGCAAGTGAACAAGATACCTGTGTTCAACAATACTCTACAATACACTGTTACTAATGGCTGAAAATCAAAATATGCAGAAAATAAAATAGCTCACAGCACTTCAAGAGAGTAACACCAGCAAGATTTCAACTCCAAAGTCTTTCTTTATTAGCAACAAAAAAAAGTTTTCAAGAGAGCTTCTTCAGCACAAGACTCACAGATCGAATGATCTCAAATGACCCCTAGGACCCTATTTAAAGGAAAAAATCCCAACGGCTAGTTCGAGTGATCCATGTCAAAATGATCTCGACCGTCGATGAGGATCAAGATATCTCTTAATCTCATCTGTCGAATTTTTAATGCATTAAAAAATTTATTTATTCAAAATATATTTATTTTATTATTTTATTTATTTTTTAATTTATTTATTTTAATTTTTCATTTTTTTAGTTATTTTTAATTTTTTTTTAATTACAATTTACCTTATTATATTTATCTATTATTGATTTTTAATTTTCTAAATTTTATTTTGGATACCTCGAACTTAGCCTTTGGAAAAATCACCTAGGACCTAGGACTTAGGACTTATGAGGAGATTAAAACATTTTCTAACCCTCGAGATTTTACATCATGACTTTTACAATTTTACATTTCAAGGGGGAAAACCCATTTGACATAGACCTTCATAGACCACCCAGTTCTGCGACACAACTATAATCTAGCAGATCAACATACTAGGATTCTCCTAAGATTCTAATGACAAAATTCATTCCGGCCTTGGGGTTAGGCTGAAGGAAAACTCTGCCGATCATAGATCGGTGAGACAAAAAACCTTCCGGAACGTAGATTATCACTAGAAAATTAGGTCCACCTAGGCAATTTACATACATGACTCAGCTCTGCTAAGACTATTTACAATTTACACATGCAAACTGGGTTTACAACATAACATGATAAGGTCGACGATGACTGTCGAATGGCACGAACACGTCGATCAAGCGCTATCCCTTTTTCGAATAAAAGGGGGTGTACTTGCTATGGGGAGTTGACACGTAGTGGTCAACAGGGCACAAAAGGTGGTCTCCTGGGTCTTCAACTTCTCAAAATGTCCATCTCTATTCCAACATTGAGGGCTTTCCAGGTGCCACTAGCCCTCCTAAGTCTTTGAAGGTGTGACCACTCTCATTTGAGCTCTAGATTAACTGTCATCTCTTAGAGAGTGCTAAGGATAACTTGGGGGCATGCTGGCCCAGGTGCATCATCTTGAAGAATCATCAAATGTAGTGCAAAGTGGTAGAATGTCCTAGGTGTAGAAGGTGTTCAGGGGTAGGTGTGATGTGCTTCTACTGCTCAGAGACTCAAGGCTCTGAACACTTCACACGTGGGGTGCCAATATACTTCCTTGGGGGTTGGGTACCTGTGGGTAAGTTGCCCAAGTCATGGGCCGCGGAACCACCTGACAATCACAACATAAAGTCTAGTGAAAACAACCAGTCATTAGGAACAATAGGCATTTTTGCATCTAAGTGAACCAAGCTTGAATGTAAAGGGCTATCTAATACTTCAAATACGGCTTCCCTTCCAAAATTGGGGCTTTGAACTCACAATGGTGTTTCCGGAGTGGCTAAAGGACAATCCTATTAGATGTTTCCAGCTCCCAAGGGGAAGTAACATTTCCTTAGTCCACGTTTCAATTGATAGATGTTAGTGAATAATGATGGTACAAAGGGGAGAAGAATTCATGGCCAAGTGCCATGGTCAAAGGGATCCACATCCTGAGTGTATAGATGTAAGAAGGGAGCAACCATGGATGCATGAGATGCCAATTCGGCCTTTGGTTTTCCAACCCATTTGTGTGCCTTTTGCTTGATTTTTCTTTGTATTATTACTCGTAGCCCAAAGGGTTAGAGCTTGCTTTGTATGATGTATAGCCGTTGTATTAACCATTAATTGAGGCAACTTGTTGCCCATCGTGGTTGGGGACATGCTAGGGTTCCTCTTATGATGTATATGAGCAACATGTGCTTAGGAATTGGGTGATAGTCATAATGAGTGCTATTGAGCTCATGCTAGGCGTTTGCCGACATGCTAATGTGTATGTCCCCACCATCTTTTGCATTTTGATATTCTTTCTTCTATTTTGCTTGTGGCGATTATATGCTTTTTCCTTTTTATTTTAGTTGCATCAACCTCTGATGGCAAAGTTTCACGCCCTACCCAAGTATGTGGATGTATGGGTGCCAAATCCAAGAGAACCAATGGTCAGTTGAACCCGAAGAATGGAGGTGGAACATGCACATGTAATGTAAGATGGAAAGCAGTAAGTATGGAATAGGGATAGATGGAATAGGCTATCTCAATCATGGCTTCCCAAGTAGTACCTCTCCTATAACCATTGGGCCATTATGGCAGGTTCCATTGGCCTAGGTTCGAAGATTAACCCCCCATTTAAGTTGAGGGAACAAGATCACGGTCAAAACCCCTCATTCTTCTAGGTGACGCCATAATCCATATCAAAAGCCCAAATACAGAAAAGCATAAACACCCAATTGCAAAGTGAATAAAGTACCCTTTGATTGGAAGCCCACCTTCGTCCATGTGTTCCTACTGGATGGGTGAGAAAGTATATGATTGATGCAGGTTGCGGAGATAAAATGGCATGTCATCAGCCAGGGCTGTCAGGGGCTGCATGGCTGGTAGGACAAAAGTTTTCTCCTACAAGGTCACCCACTTTGGTGGGTAACATGGCCTTTCTATTGTCTCACTAATGTATACTTTTGCATCTTTTGGTACACTGATAGAAAATGACTTAGCTAGACACTTAGTTATGCTTTCTTATTTTTCCTTTTTAATGCTTCCAACATCGGTTTAGGAGTTGCTTTTGCACTTCAACACTATGTTTGCGTTGGGTGCACATTTTAGTCCTATTGACCTACTTTTGTAATCATATGATGAACATCAATAAATTATTATCTTATTATCTGGGAAGTTGGTTGAAGCTTCCATGGTAGTTGGGATTCCTCAAACACACATTTTCTTTTCTGCCTTTCCACATTTTTAGAAAGTTGGCATATTCTCTCTTTCCAAGTTTTTGGAGTAGTTTATCTTAAACTTTGTTTGGAAAGGGGAGAGCTAAACCCGATTTGTCTAACGATTTCATCGCGGCGTGTAGAGAACTTTGGCATTGCTTTTTTTTGGTGTCTAGATTCTTGATGCCTAGTTGGCATTAGAATTACACTATTGTAACTGGCATTGGATCTATTTATAATAACCATCTTAGGTGAGGCCGCTTAATTCTTTTATTAGCCAACCAAACCTCACTCTGTTAATTTCCTTAATGCATCTTGCATGAGCTTTAGAAAAAAGTGGATAAATAATTAGGATCATGAAAGAACATAACTCAACGACTGTAAGGAAATCTCTTAGTAAAGTTTAAAGATAGTGGTAAGCTTCAAATTTTTTAAATGGAAATATTTACATCTTTCTTGTGTTTATTTATACAGTTGGAGGCTGGGCAGCATCACTCTATGTTGCAGGGTACACAGCCATTGCCGTAAGAAAGATGGTCAGAACAAAAATGATAGCAGCAGAGCCCATGCCAAAGCCTTCTCCGTTTTCAACAATAGAGATTTGGTTCTGGACTATTATCTTGTCAGTTTCATTTATATTGACTGTTCTTTCACCTCTTGCATTTGGAACTTATGCTCGAACATGCCTTCCGTGTCTTTTAGCGGCAACTGCGTTAGGATTCATCCTTGGATCTGGGTAAAATATCTTTATTATTTGTAGATATTTTCAATAACAGCTCAAATGGTTTATATTTCTGGGCAAAGATAAGCATATATATTTTCATACACTCATTGTTCTAGAGTGTTTTGTATTTATTTTCATTCTACATTGGAAAAGCTACCAATTTTTAAGCAAGTTTTTGGTATTTATGCTTATGTGCAGATTTCCACCTACTGCCAAGAAGCTACTACATCCAATTATTACTTGTGCCCTATCTGCGGATTTGGCAGCCTTTGCTTGTGGGATCTCCACAGGATTGGGCTTTGAATCCACGCTAGGTATGGCATTTGACTTACAAATCTGGTACTTGTTTTATGTTTATTCTTAGTGTTGAGATGGAGTTCTCTTAGACATGCATCATGCTCTCATTTTCTTCTAAAAACCTTACTGCAGATGTGAAAACATCTAAGAGGACTCTACCCATGTCACTTATGGGTGTCATGTGGAGCATATTTATTCTTCACCACATGATAAGCAAACTTTCTGTGTCTACCCTGCTCTTCGATGACATTGTAATAGCACTACATAGATTTATTATGTCACAACACCAAGTTCATGGTAATAAACTATCTGTTTGGCTTTTGGCGGCACCAAGTGGATTAAAGCAGCATGTTTCCATCATCTTCTCATTCTACTGTATTACAGTCCTAAAATTCAATTAGCTGATCGGAGGTTATTAGTCATCCATCGCTATAATGGGGTCTTTTCAGGTGAAGTATTTGATCATATTTAGAAAAAAAAGGGCAACCCAATCTGGAAGAGTCATAATAATGTTATTAGGTCAAAGCCTTCATTGAGAACATGAAGCATGACTCACATGTCAATACCACAAAGATCGTTGTTTTCCATCTGGGTGCATTAGGGCATGCTGCCCCATTTAAAATTGGGCAAAAGCTAGGAGTCCAAAATCATTGATTAGAGCTCCTTTGGAATGTGTTTTTTTATCTATGTGGGTGGCATCCCTCACCTTCCAAGAAACAATTTTAACCTTCATCTTTAAAATGATTTCTTCTAGAGTCTGCATATTTCATTGGACAAACTTCTTCCATTCAGATACTGCTTTGATGCACCAGGTCATCTCATACCTACCAGGTAGGAGTTGAATAGGATCAACCAGGACGACATCCACAGGAAGTTCATATAGGCCACTTTAATCTTGGATAAACACTCTTCGGGTGGGTTATGTTAGAAGATAGCTTTATAGACCAAGCACTTCATGGAGCTGAGAGATGGACTCTTTGACTAGCCTCCCTATATGCACTGTCATTGGACGCATGCTCTCTGTATTTCTCTAGGCCAGTTTAAGGTGGGCTCACATAGACTTTGGGTGGAGTTGGAAAACCAATTTGACCTCTCAGATGGGATTTGCCAGCTGTCTCATCTTTGAGAGGATGAAACAGCTGCATTTAAGCTACCATTGCCCCTGTGGTATGACATCTGAGGGCATTACCATTGTCTTTTTAGGGAGTTGTAGACCTTGGCTAGTTTCTTCAAGTACCCTAACCAAAGGTGCTTAGCCTTAGCATACAAGTGGTCTTTAGGCTTCATTCCCATACTCTTTGGACATCTAGATGATCACTTCCTTTTTTCTGGTGCTCCCATCTGCTAGGGGCGCTAAGAGACAGATGGATAGTGACCATGGCTCCAATTCCATATTAGAGTTGATTGGTAGGACTATTTCCACTTCCTAGAGCCCACATTTGGCATTGTCAGTTCAGTTCCCATCCCAACTGTCAGAGGAGATCACCCAGGCCTCAGTTGTAGTTGGACCTTGTGTAGTGTTGACCACTATGTGTCAACTACCCATAGGAGTACACCCCCTTTTCTTCGTGGAAGGGATAGCGCTTGATCGACGTGTCCGTGCCATTCGACAATCATCATCGACCTTATCATATTATGTTGTAAACCCAGTCTGCATTTGTGTATTGTAAATAATCTTAGCAAAGCTGAGTCATGTATGAAAATTGCCTAAGTGGACCTAATTTTCAGTGATAATCTACGTTCCGGAAGGTTTTTTGTCTCACCGATCCATGATCGGCAGAGTTTTCCTTCAGCCTAACCCCAAAGCCGTAATGAATTTTGTCATTAGAATCTTAGGGGAATCCTAGTGCGTTGATCTGCTAGATTATAGTTGGTCGCAGAACTGGGTGATCTATGAGAGTCTATGTCAAATGGGTTTTCCCCCTTGAGATGTAAAATTGTAAAAGTCATGATGTAAAATCTCTTGAGGGTTAAAAATGTTTTAATCCCCACAAAGTCCTAAGTCTAGGTCCTGAAGGTGATTTCCAAAGGCTAAGTTCGAAGATCAAATAAATTTAAAAAATAAGAAAATCAAAAAATCAAATAATAATAAAAAATAGAAAAGTTAAAATAATAAAAAAATGAAAAATAAATAAAAAAAAAAAATAAATAAAAATAAATAAATAAAAATTTATTTATTTATATTATATTTTTTTTAAATAATAAAATAATAATAAGTCAAATTTTTGAGTAAATAAATGCAGAACTTTAATTTTTTTAATATATTAAAATGCATTTAAAAATTCGACGGATGAGATTAAAAGAAATCTTGATCCTCGACGGTCGAGATTAGTTTGACATGGATCGTTGGGATTTTTTTCCTTTAAATAGGGTGCTAGGGGTCATTTGAGATCAGATTTTGATCTAAGAGTCTGGTGCTAAAGAAAGCTCTCTTGTAGTCATTTTTTTGTGCAATAAAGAAAGACTTTGGGGTTAAAAATCTTGCTGGTGTTACTCTTCTGAAAGTGCTGTAAGATTATTTATTTTTCTGCATAATTTTATTTTCAGCCATTGATCTTAGCTTGATGAAGATTGATTTAGGCATAGGTATCTTGTCTGATCTTTAGGGTTTGAATGATAGTTTAGATTCTGAAATATAGTGGCAGGTATCTCCATTTGGTCTGGATTTCACTATTGTTTTCTCCTTTTATGTTAATGGTTGATTTTAAGCTGTGCAGGAAATCTTAGTTTTGAGTTTACCGGGCGTTAGGGGAAGTTCTCGGCTGAACCAGCGAACTCCCGGATTGTGTTTTCTGAAAGAGCCCATCTAGTTTTAATCCCAGGCTTATCATCTGAATTTTTTTTATGAATGCATGAAGGGTTTTTCTAAAGTATCTCACATTAAAATTAAATTCTGATAATATTACTGTGATTATTGACAAATCTGGCTGCTTAAGAGTCGAAAATCTGTAAATGTTGTAATTATTTAGCTGATTTAGGGTTTTAGTTTTGTTTTTGGCACATTTTACTTCTAGGTTTTCTGTTTTTTCCATCGCAGGTTGCAGGCATAGATTATAAAACTTTTTCAGTGTTTCCAGTAGCGATATTCTTCAACGGATTTCCAAATTTTCTGAAAAAATTTGAGGGTTTATCAGAGCTGTCTGTTGCCCAGGGTTTCATTTTACTGAAAAATTTCAATTTTTTTTTATCACAGCTCCTGGATTGCTGCCAAGTCTCAAGCAGCTGCATATACAACAGCGATCCTCTCGCTGTCCGCTCAGTCATCTTTGTCAGCAGCCATCACTTATCGCATCTTTCCTTGCTGCCATCGATTCATTTTTAGCCTGGTTCCAAACCTGATACGTTGTACCTCTCTCACCCATACCCTCTCCTCATGCTGGCCATTACCAGCATTCCAGCTCTGCGTTCTTTTTCACCTGCAATAATCCCTCAGTTCTCAACACCTTCACGCATCACCTCGTCCCTCAAATCCCTGTTCGCTGCCATTCAAACCTTATGCCTCACGCAGCTATCTGTTGCTCCATCGTGCGGCTCAGTTCTCTCCATCGGTTCGCGTCCCCATTTTCTGTTACCCATAGCTGCTCTCCAAACTGCAAAAATCCACAGACTTCGTGTTGCCCATCTCCTCCATACCCCCGCGTATCCTTCACCTGATCCCCACGCGTTCCTCCAACCTTCTCTGTGTCCAGGCAGCTGTACCCATGCACCTCCCATGCAGTTTCTATTCTCCATTTGCCATCGAGCTTCCCCAAGCTTCCACGCTGAGCATCATCACACAGCAGATCCTGCCTGTCTACCTGCACAAAGAAACGTAATCCGTCGAGTTCCTCCTGCCCGTCGAGCACGCCGCCATCGACCTGTATGCACATTAAATTTTCCAATTTTTTTTTTCAATCTTACGTTTAACTTTCATTTAGATTATTCTTTGTATTAGGCTAGGGTTAGCGTAACTCTTATTTTAGTTTTGTTTCAATACTTTGAAATTTTCAATTAGATTTTAGATTCATAGTTTAAAATTTAATTATTTTTGTTTCGATTTCATTCATATTTTTATTAGTTGTAGATCTCATCTTATTAGTATATATTTCATTTTCATTTAGAATAAGACTTTTTACTTTTTTAGTTTTAGTGTTGGACATATTTAATTTTAGTTTTGTTTTTGGTTTTATTTAGAATCTTTCTATAAAATCTAGAAAAAAGTTAAAAAAAAAATCCTAAAAAGCTATAAAATATAAAAAATTTCTTAAATGTTCTAGCTTTTTTAAGAGCTTAGTTTTATTAGCTTGGGTGTGCTATATTTAGTTTAGTTTAAAAGTTTTGACATTTGAATTAAATAAATAGTTTAGTTTTAAAAATAAAAAACAAATTAAAAATATAAAAGATTAAAAAAATATTTTTTTATACTTTAGTTTTAGATTTAGTTTAAGTAATTGGTTAAGTTTTTCATTTAAAAAAATAAAAAAAGTAAAAATAAAATAAAAATTCATAAAAAATAAATTAATTTGTTTTAAATTTTGTTTATCTGAAAAATATAAAATAAAAATTTGAAAAAAAAGGCTAATTAAAACTTGGAAATTCTTTTTCTAAAGTCTCTCCTCTGCTGTGGTGAAGTTAAATGTGCTTAAAATGTTTATATCTGGAGATTAAGTATTTGAAATCTGGCTAGCATTTAAGTTTCATGGTTGTTGAAAGCATTTATTTTTTAGAAATTTAATTGCTAGATTATCGTTTAAGGCATTGTGCATTTGTTGAATATCTTATATTTTGCTTATAAATGATTGTTAATCATGGAATTATAAAGTTCATGTTTCTGCAGCTTTCGATAAACAATCGTTTAATCATTAACTCCATAAGGCACTGGTCTATTAACTTAATAAAATCAAATAGGTCCCTGTTTTCCCTCGTGTCTCCCAACCCAACTGGTCCACAGTTGGTCATCCATTGTCCCATAGGGTCTACCCCCCTTAGCCGCGGAAGACAGGCTTAAACGGAGAGATTGGTGATCAGGGTGACAACCCTCGGCCTGAGCGTTGTCGTGACAATCTGTGCGACAGCATGTAGTACTGAATCTAGATCCTCCTCTATGCCCTCTGGATAAGTTTTTACCTTAAGTTTTCTCCACTCGACCTTGGATGGTAGGGGAGCTAGATCTAACCAATCTTGATTCACTGACCTTTTGGGCACTCCTTGTTTAGGATCCATTCATATTGTACATTCTTCATTTAGATCTTCTCTTAGTTTCTGGAGTTTTAGCTCTCATGATTTAGCTTAGATCTTGTTTCTAGAGGAGCCATTTTTGAACTCTCACTTTGTATCAATATGATTATCCTTGACAGTCCCATCGATCTTCTTTAGTGGTTATTACTAAAATGATCTTATCTTATACCTTGTCCCTAATCATGTTTTATCATATCCCACTACTGAAGAAACAAAGTTGACAACAATAACGATGATGTGAAGGATATGTTTAGATTGCAATAATATAACCAACCATTAACCAATCAAAGATTCATGACTTTGGTAAATGTCTTTGCTGGAATAATATGGTAATATGATTAACCCATGTTAGATTTGTTCTTTGTGGCAGACTTGTTTTGGCGGCTACAGATTGACCGTTATTTATTTATGCAAAATTGTGGCTAAATACGATTGCAATTATTTTTTCTCACAGTGAATCTCTTTTCCTGATAGGCAGCACAACATTTTTATTTCTGATCTCTTCAGTGGTTGACCGTAGAATAACAAGTGTCTCGGTTCTTTTCAAACAGAATTGCTAATTTTGGCACCAGTTAGCAATTGGAGGAATGACTTCTTGTGATTTCCAAATGATTGTTCCAGGCACTTTTCCTTGATGTCGGATTTATCTTTGTTTTTTAAATTTTTTGTAGTGTATTGTCTCTGCGATTTCTTCTTTCTCTTTATGTTGCTTTCTTTATTGTTGGCAATAGAAAGAATTTTAATATAATTTCTAAATTTTAAATGACCAAGGTTTCTTCTGTGGTCAAAGGCTTGGGAATCAAAGAACTTATAATAATTGTATGTGGCCCGTTACCCACCAATGAATGAGGGTAATCCTAGGGGTGCCAAAACCTGGGAGGTAAGGATATATGGCTAAAATGGAAACAGAAAGAACCCAAACTCGGTACTATTGCCTCTGGGAAAATCCTTGAAAAACATTCACAAAATGACCAGGGTGTTTCAAGCATGATTTTCAGACCTGATCCTGTAGGTGGCAAGATATATTTTAGATCTGTAGAATTCTCTTTATACATTCTGTTGGATTTAAAGACAGCAGTCCAATCCTCACCGCCCATGCTGCTGCCTACCCCCCCCCTTCTTGAAACTTTGGATGAATGAACCTCAGGCCTGTGTCGCAGCAGACATTCTTCTTAGCATAGACTTGTAGCAAGAATGATCATAACCTTTGGGGGACAGAAAAGAAAAAAAAAGAGATTTCCAGCAAATTTTAAAAGCTGAGGATGATTGTTTTAGGTCTGTGGAATACTGCTAGTTGGAGGACAGACCGAAATACAGTAGATGCCAAATGGCAGAGCTGACAAAGTGCCCAACGCACTAGTGTTTTAAGAAGGGAATAAGGATGCGTGTGTGTGTGTGTGCGCTTATGGGAATGCAGAAATAAGTGAGGTTTGTGTTAGAAAGTCAGAAAGGCAGAGAGATCTTCTTATGTTGATAATTACTTGTGATATCTTTGAATTCTTATTGTCTTTCTTGTGTTCTTCTTTTATCTTAATTCATCAAGCAATTACCAAAACCAAAACACAAAGATCAAGGACACCAGATATAGACACTAAACTAGGGCTAAAACCCCTATGTAGGGGAAACCCATTGAATAACTCTTCCTTTAGTAATTCAAAATGAGATAGACCAAGACCTTAGACTTACAGAACTTTGTCCTCCACCAAGTCAGCCTTCCAATGAGATACAACAACCTTTAATAGTCTCTTCTTGTTCAACAACTACAGTCCAACATCAACCCAGAACTTCGACTTCCTAGCGACAGAATTTCGACCACCAGCAACAGAACTTTGACTCAGCAGCAGAACTTAGTTTCGGCCTCTCCAGTAGTTCAATAGATTGACATGTGTGAGAGAGAGAGACCAAATTTCAACTTCTAGTACTTGAGAGAGACCTCCTCCTTTTTCGCTAACCTTCTTCCTCTTCTTCCTTGAAATTCGCACTTTTTCTGGCCCCAGAAGATACAAATCGAATTTGTTGAGTGAGTGCCTTCCAAATGAGGTCGAGTTGCTGCCTTTGTATAGGTGTTTCTACCCCTTAGTTTAGGCCGACTTGTCCAGTTTGAGGCCGACTTGGTGGAGGCCTAGAAAACCTAATTTACATTAAAATAATTTTCTTTCTTGACAAATAAATCCCAAGAAGGGTTCTTTACATTATGACATGGACAAGGACACTTGATATAAACCCTAGAAGCCTACAATGGGGGCTTTGACCTATAAACAAATGACCCAAGCATGAAACCCATGTTTTAATAAGTCATTTTCTTTAATAATAAAATTTATTTTCTTTCTTTTGATAAATAAATTACATCATGACTCAAATACAATTATGAAGACCGATACTAGTTACATTCTTCAACAGTTTGTGTTGAAATTTCTAAGTCTGACACATCAAAAATCCCTACTGCATTATCTGGTTTAATTTCTCGTACTTATTCATTCAATTAACAAGTTATTAATGAATATAAATACTGAAATAAACACAAATGCAGCCTTAACTCATATACAAATTAGAAACTAAAATAACTGAGACAATCACACAAGGGACACCGTTATTTTTGGAAAATCGTCCCCGGAAAAACCCAATGCGGGAAAACCGGTGCAACAGATATGAGGGTTTTATTATTTTGCAGTTTCTGAATACAACTAGGGTGCTAGAAATGGCTCACCCAACAGAGAATGTCCTCGACAGTAATACCTCTCCTCGGAGACAGATATTTCGACTGATCAATCATCGGATGAACTATCCCACAGAAACTACAACAACTCCTTAGCTGGACAACGAACGTTGCTCCAAGCTTCTCTATTGCTCTGCGTCACTCTGTAGGGATTGCGTCATCCTTCCCAGCTCACCAACACTCAGTCTGCCCCACAAAAAATCTCTTGGCACTGCCTCTTGGCCCCGCGTCAGTTCTACTAGTCTCTGCGCAGCTACTGAAGCCTCTGCGTAGCTCCCAACTGCCTTTGCGTCAGCCTCTCTAGGCCCTGCGCTGTCTCTCTAACACTATCTCTGCCTCTTTGCTATGTATTCTCGGCCTTGTGCCGAACTGCCCCTCGCTGCAACGGATCACTAGCTCAATTCTCTCAACAAAACCTCGCTCCAGAAAATCTAACTGATTGATCAATTTGGTGTATCTCCAACTGACCCTCAAGCTTCCTCTTATACTTTTCCTGTTGAGTCTTCAATGGTTGAGATTAAGTCCCTAATCAACGGCTAAGATTAGATTTGGCTTGATCCATGTCATTTAGAACATTCTCACCCAGTTTTATATTAATACCCATTAATATTTTAATTTTCTTAAGTTTAGACTTAGAAACCCCATTAAAAATATTAATTATTTTAATATCTCTCCACTTGGGTGGAATTTCCCCAAACGATTCTGGGTCTTGGAGATCTTATGTGCCTTAGCGTCTCCACCAAGTTTCATGGTTAGAGCACATCCGATGCTACCAGAAATCAACACTCCCTCTTAGCGAGGAATGTGCTCTATTATTGCTTCACCATGGAAACATCACACTGATCCTTCGCACCGGTACCTGTGCTAATGCTTGGCCTGCTACTTCACATCATCTGCACGACTGCTTCCTGTACTACTTCCCATGACACTGTCACTGCCACTACTACATCTATACTACTGCTCCCTCTCAATATGATGCCCATGTTGCCCCTAGCATTGCCACTGCTAATTGTTGCACTCCAATTATCCAGAAGTAGGTAACTGACTTCTCCCAAATACTGACATCACAGTCAGTCTGGAAGCCTCGTGAAACTGCAATTGCCTCTTCTACTATACTGTGCTCCCTTTGTTGCCACTGCGCTGCTGCATACACCTTTGTGCCTCTCGCACTGTTGCAACCTCCAATGTGCTACCTCAGATTTCTGCACCCAAGCACTGCCTTGCTGCTCCACTACACTTTGCTCCATCGACATCTATCATTCTGCTATTGTCGTTAAGGGCTCCCATAGCCGGATGTGATCCAAGAGTTTTGGAACCTCAAGGATCCTGTCCCATTCTGTAGTCCTTTCGAACTACAACTCTAGATCACCCCACCTCCCTCCTGGAGATGTGGCTTCCATCTCTGCCAAAATGTCGAACTGGTTCCCTTCTCCCTCTTTCGTTGCTGACCCAGCAAAACTCGGATTTGGATTCTTTGGCGCAAGAAACCCTCTAAGGAACAAGATCCTCTAGACTCCCTCTCAGTCCTGATTTCCTTCACGGAAATCCTCCGACCAAATGTCGAACCGCTCCTCTCGAATCCTCCATGCAGTTGCAACTCGGATCTGAATTCTTGGGCTAGAAATCTGTCGAGGTAGTGATTTCCTCTACCTTGGCTCTGTCTCCTCAGACACTGTTTTGCTTCGACAAAAACAACATCCCACTAGCTCCTCGAATCACAAACTGCCCGCAACTCCCTAAGCTTGGGCAACTAAAGAAACTAAGCCTTTCAGGCTCTGTGCAAAATCGGCAACAGCTGAATCTGCCCCTCTTGGCCACAACGTCGATCCTTCTTCGCTGAGAAAGATAATTGGGCACTACGTAGGTCTGATCTGCCCCTCTACCTTTGCGCTGACCCTCCTTCTGGCTCGAAATGCTGACACAAGCTTTGCGTCACTTCTTTTGCTCTGAAACAATGCTGTCTCTCGGGACAGCTACGATTGTTGCAAATTTCAGATTACTGCTAGTGTCTTCAGTCCTCCTGTGATCTGTAATACTTTGATACCATGTTGAAATTTCTAAGTCTGACACATCAGAAATCCCTAGTGCATTATCTGGTTTAATTTCTCCTACTTGTTTATTCCATTAACAAGTTATTTATGAATATAAACATTGAAATAAACAAAAATGCAGCCTTGACTCATATACAGATCATCAACTGAAATAAATGAGACAATCACACAAGGGACACCTTTATTTTTGGACAATCGTCCTCAGAAAAACCCAATGCGGAAAATCGGTGCAACAGACATGAGGGTTTTATTATTATGCAGTTTCTGAATACAAATAGGGTGCCAGAAATGGCTCACCCAACAGAGAATGTCCTCGACAGTAATACCTTTCCTTGGAGGCAGATATTTTGGCTGATCAATCACCGGATGAACGATCCCACAACAACTATGGCAGCTCCTTAGCTAGACAACGAAAGATGCTCCAAGCTTCTCTATTGCTCTGCGTCACTCTGCAGGGACTGCGTCACCCTTCCCAGCTCACCAGCACTCAGTCTGCCCCACGAAAAATCTCTTGGCACTGCCTCTTGGCCCCGCGTCAGTCCTGCTAGCCTATGCGTAGCTCCCAACTGCATCTGCGTCAACTTCTCCAGGCTCTGCGCTGTCTCTCTAGCACTATCTCTGCCTCTCTGCTATGTATTTTCGGCCTCGTGCCGAACTGCCCCTTGCTGCAATAGATCACTAGTTCAATTCTCTCAGCAAAACCTCGCTTCAGAAAATTGATCTGACTGATCAATTTGGTCTATCTCCAATTGACCCTCAAACCTCCTCTTATACTTTTCCTGTTGAGTCTTCAACGGCCGGGATTAAGTCCCTAATCAATGGCTAAGATTAGATTTGGCTTGATCCGTGTCATTTAGAACATTCTCACCTAGTTTTATATTAATACCCCTTAATATTTTAATTTTCCTAAGTTTAGACATAGGAACCCCATTAAAAATATTAATTATTTTAATCTCTCTCCAATCGGGTGGAATTTCCCTAAACAATTCTAGGTCTTGGAGATCTTATGTGCCTTAGCCTCTCCACCAATTTCCATGGCTAGAGCACATCCAATGCTACCACAAATCAACAGTTTGAACCCGTTGATGATAGTAGCATCAGACAAGCACTTCTGCATAGCAATGTCTAGATTTGTGGATGTTGTCCAAAAGGACCCTCAACCTTAGCAATTACTTTGTTTAAAGAAACTAATAAAGTAATTGACTTTTATAAGAAAAAGTGAGATAATCTAATGAAATGCAAAAGTTATTTGTATTAGTGAATTAGATGAATTTCAACCATTGATCTCAAGTGAAGTTGAGATCTAATCTCAGCTGTCAATCACTCCGTAGATTACGGTTTTGGATCTAGTCAATAACTCAAACTTATAAAATAAAGGCTAGGCTAAGGGAGAAGACACATCAAGTGAGCACAAGGCAGTGAGATAGTGAGATCTCAATGATTGGGTGGAGAAGGACATTCGTCCATGTGTGTAGAGTTCAAGGAAGAAGAGCAAGGGGCAGCAAGGGAGAAGGTTCCATATCAGCCAAGCAAGATTGAAGGACAGGTTTTGAGGGTTTGATCAGTTGGTAATTTTCCTAGGAAGAGAGCCATTTGTATGCTGCTGATTTATTAATGAAACAACGGATTTAAGGGCAGAAATTCATGTGAACATGTGTATAGATAGGTGTTGTTATTTTTGCTTCTGTTGTTTTATCATTTTATTTACGTGTTAAAATCTGAGCAGTGCTTTTATTCAGCAGAACTGCAGTAATCAATTAATTTACAGCAAGGTATTTATTGGACAATAACTAGGTAGTAGCTGGGGTTAGGAAAATTAGTGGAGTCAACCTATAATGGCCTGGGGCTGATCTACATGTTGAGTTAAAATATATATCTGTTTGGTTGGTCAAACTATTGGGGTAATTTTGGATTAAAGAAAAATATTGAGTTGATCCCTAATTGAGGATTTGGCCCCTTTTTTTGGGTTATAGGTCCACATTTGGAGGTTTGGAAGGGGTTATCCCATTTGGCACACACTTTGGGATTGCTTATGTGCTTGGAGAAAGAATCCAGCCTTTTGAAAACTCTTTTGGATAGGGCATTGGGCATTTTTGTTGATGTGGTAAAAAAAGGGAGCATTGAAGCGCCTTTGGAAGTTGGATGCCATGTCAACAAGCTCCTTGTACCCTTCATTTATGAAAAAGGGTCTTATTTGAGAGCCCATGTCCCTAATATTTGTACATGTGGCATTAGAAGCCCCATCAGAATTTTGCATTAATGTAGATTAATTAATTTTTGGAGAGGGCCTTTTGCCTCTGCTTAGGCTCATTTAGGGGATTTAGCTTAGAAAATATTATTTATTGTAATAGAGTGGATGTTCTCTCTTGTAAATAGAGAGAGATCTCACTTCATTTTCTCATGGAGTTTTGGAGGAGAAATCCCGTAGCAATAATTTTTTTTTGCGATTTTTCTCTTGTGGATTTGGTTATAGGTATTTCAAGGTAAGCAAATTGTCTCAGGGGACATATTTTTGCTTGGAAGGATTTTCTCTTGGATTGATAAAGTGATGCTATGGTGAATTGTGCTATTTTTATTGAGGTTCTTCTTCTGTATTGCACCATTGTAGAATTAGGGTGTCTATGAAATTTTCAACTTGATTTATTGAAACTTTTATGGCTCTAAAATCTACTTTGCAAAATTTGTCACTAGGTATCCATCAAGGAAACTTAGATTAGCATACCTTCACTGTAAATCTCCAATTGATTGAAAGTTGATAAGGTTTAGATTGAGAGGTTTTATTTTTTCTAATATACTCCAATCATGTCTCTAGGGATAGACTCACTCCTCTTACTCCATATGCCCATAAATGCATTGATAAGTCAAGAAATTGATTCTTCATTCTTGATCACTTTATACAATTTTTTGTAAATCATTAGAAAATGTTTTGCTATGGTACACCTTGTTACCACGCAATCTAGCAGGGGTCTTAAGAGGGCTACCTAAAGGACAACTACCAAACCAAATGGGAACAATGGGACAAGGACCCACCGTCACTTCAGTGGATGTCCCTTGCTCTTTACGGACTTTCACCGATGGGAGGAGTCCGTTAATGGTAATGCACAAAGTGATTTCCAAAGTCCATTCAAAGGAGAGGCTCAAATAATGGCTTGCTTGCTTCAAAAGTAAGATAAGGGATATCCAAGAAAGGCTTATGGATAGGAGGCCTCGACCTAGGTGAAAGGGATACTCAATAGAGGAGGTGTGCCTAGATCAAGGCTACCTAAAGGAAGAACGGATCTCTCCCAGGGTTTTGTAAAATAGTGACCTTACAAAGGTTTGGGACCACAAGAGAGACCTAGGGGGACCCAAACTAGGCTTAGGGTTCAAAGGAATTCAGATGAATAAGATGGCCTAAGTCAAGCACAGGTAAGATAGGTCAATGAATGGTTAACTTCCAATGCGTTTTCAAGTATAGTTGACCTATGGAAAGCCATTAACCAAAGAGACCAAGGGCTAGAAATGATGTTCGAGCTAGGGCTTGGGATTTCTCCAAAATCTAGCCATGAGAATTCGTTCAAATTTGGAGGACACTTGGAGGAAACCCCAATGCAGTAGTATACCAACTCACACTTCAATGGACTAGCCTAAACGCATTTCACCCTAGACCCTAGGAGGTACTCTAGGGATAGGGTAGAAAAGTGGAAAAAGAGAGAAATGAAGGAGTAGGGTATGATCAACTAGGATGAGGATCAATGCCTCTCCAATTGGAAGAGATGGAGTCAAGAATAACCTTGATGAATGAGTTTTTCTCTTTCAAGAAGTCCTATGCAATCTTTGCTAGCCCCAACGAAGCAACTACCTGTTACAAAGGAATTTATACTTCGCTTGGAAATAGATGATGGATTTACAAGGTTGCAAGATTGTATCAACCCTTAGGAACATTCATTCATATTCTCCAATGAATAATGCATGCAATAATACAATAATCCAGTGCTTTTAAGAATTTCACATTACATTAGGGTACAAAAATGAGATTATCACAATATATTCCCTACATTAGACATGCAACAACAATGAAATACATCAAATTTGCACTTACAAAAGAATGCGAGTATATCCATCCATCACAATTGCAGTAAAGAAGCTTCAAGACAAGAATAACGAAATCCAAACATCGAAGTGCATAAAAAATTTCCAACTTCGTGCATTAATTGCAGGTCCGAATTCTTTTACAAGAGAATCCAAATTCAAGGGGTTTGATTTAGTTCAATTAGACTAATAAGCCCCTAAAAACAACTTTAATGTGCAAATAACAATCTAATTAGTGACATGACCACCAAATAGCTTAAAAAGTACAACATAAACCTTTCTAATGAGGCCGAAATGATTGAATCATGGTGCAAAGCGTCGTTGGAAGGCCAATATATGTCCCTCATGTGCCAAAATGAAGAAGAGGGCTCCCAAAATCATGACCAAGGTGTTGGCCCCTTGGTTTTCAAGCAAAACATCTGTCTTGCTCCCAAATGGCTGTGGGGCACAGTGAATGGTCTCATGGGTCTCCAACTGGATCAAACATATTGATACTCCATCCATAAGGAGAAGAATGATTATACAAGCCCTCCCATGTCTCCCTAGATGAGACAAAACCCCATTTGGGCCATGGATCATATGCCATGTGTGTGGTGCAAGTATGTGGACAGCTGGGCAATGCGGTGCAAGTGCATCATCATCTCTACATTGAGTGGGGCATGAGCAAGCATAATGTAGTGTTGAAGAATCCCATGGTATGGAAATCAATGTTGTTGTGGAGGAGGCCCATGGCTCTCAACGCTCACTCTACAAGTGCCATCATGACCCTCTGGAGGGCTTGGATCCTATATAGGGAGGCCACTCCCAAGGCGAAGACCCACTTGCAATCTTGTATAAGATCCAATGTGTCTCCACACCTTCCAGTGTGACAATTCATTAGTACAATTGAGTAAATATGCTTACAAGTCAGGGGTCCAAGTGGACACTTCATAGTGGCATGTCCTTCCAAATGGGCTTTAGAAAGTATATGTGTCTGCAAGCCAAGAAGGAGGTTAATAAAGGACCCTATTAGGCGGTTTCAATCTCTAAAAGAGTGAAAGGTCCGTGGTACACCCATCAAATGGTAGGGGTCATGTGAAATAATGAAGGAATGGAGTGGGGTAGCAGGGGAAGCCTCCAAGCCACATGTCATGGTACACGGGTAGCTATAATGAGGGAAGCCCACAAATAGATGTATAGATGTAGGAGGGAGAAATCGTGGTACATGAGTTACCCCGACCTTTGTTTTTCTATCCTTCTTCATGTGCCTTTTGCCTTTTATTGATTTTTCTTTCTTTTAACTGCTTGGGGCTCTAGGGAGTGAGAGCATGATGTGTATGATATAATAGTGAATACCCCCTTAAGGTTGGGCAGTTCATCTCCCACCAGGGGTTGGGACAATCACAGGTTCCTGAATGATGCTGGGGGCTCATATAGGGGCCCTAGGAACCATGGTGATGGCCATAATGATAAGGGGTAGAGCTCATGTCTAGCTTTTGTCCATGTGTTAAATTTTGTGTTTTAGCCATCTTTTGCAATTTATGGTACATTTCTTGTAATAAGTGGCCAAATTATGCTTTTAACATTCTTTATAGTTGCATCAACTTCTGGGGCATCATTCCAGGCCTGTCCTAAGTGTGGACAGGGGGAGGGGAAGGCTAACTCCTTGTGGACCCAATGAACAAATGTGGACCCGAATGGGAAGTATATGAAAAGGGGTTATAATGTGTGGAGGGCAGTGATGTATATGGTGTTGGGAAGCGGGACCATGCAGCCAGAATCGAGGTTTCCCATGTACTGCCACACCTAAAGCTAGTAGCTAAAAAGGGGATCCCACGAGACCAAGATACAAGACTAACCACCAAGTTGGACAAGGGGTCAAGAGCATAGACCAAGCCCATTCTTTCCGCTGAATCTCCTCAGTCATCCATGTCCAAATGTGTCCATGATAAGTAAGCAAAAATATCCAATTACATAATGAAAAGCCATACCTTCGGGGTTGGAAGGCCCACCTTAAAACATATGATCATAACAGATGGGCGAGGGCACATAATGGTTGGCTCAAGTGGCGGAGAATGATGGCACATCGAGCTATCTGGTGGCTAGTTGCAAGGGGATGCTGGCTACCGGTTGAAAACAAATCTAAGAGAAAAAATTCACCTATGGGGGTCACCCACTGGTGGTGGGTAACATTTGGCTCAAATTGGGATATGATTTCTTAGTGGAGTGCAACTCACGTGCTCAAACAGGGAGGTCATCAGAATACCAATGATCTCCTAGGACTATAGACCTGGTATTTGCACATCAAAGACAACACAAGGGGCAACATGTTTTAACAATTTTTTGATCGCCCATGCTTGGTTAGGCCATAAAACCAACATGAAATAAAATTCCTAATCTAAATGCATCTAATCTAACATGATAATAGAATATGATATTAGTTCTAATGCCAAAATCAATATGCAATGCATCCTACTCTAATATGCATATAATACAGTGTCAAGTGTCAAGAAAAGGGGTGATACGACTTATTTTGGCCAACTGAGGCCAAAGTTTGTCGTCAAGTCTAGCAATGTAATAATATCCTTCATTGACCTTACCATGAATCTTGACAGTAATAGGATTTTTATCCACCAACACTAGATCCCCTAATTTGAATTCATTTTTAGGCCTCCACTTCTTGCTTTATTTTTTATGGGGTCTTTTGAGGATGCAGACCTCTTGAGAGGGAAGGATAGGGGATGGTTTCACAACCTCAGGAATCTTGTAATATGGAATAGGACCAGATTCATTAAAGCATGAGTTTCATGGTTGGGTCATTTGTTTATAGGTCAAAGCCTCGCGTGTAGGCTTCTAGGGTTTATGTCAAGTGTCCTTGACCATGTCATAATGTAAAGAACCCTTCTTGCGAGTTAGTTGTCAAGAAAGAAAATTATTTTGATGTAAATTAGGTCTTGTAGGCCTCCTCCACCAAGTCGACCTCAAACTGGAGAAGTTGGCCTAAACTGAGGGACAAAAACACCTATATAAAGTTAACAACTTGGAACACTCACTCACCAAGTTCGATTTGTATCTTTTGGGCCAGAAAAGTGTGAATTTCACGGAAAAAGAGGAAGAAGGCTAGCGAAAAGGAGAAGGTCTATCTTAGGCACTAGAAGTCGAAATTCTCTCTCTCTCTCTCATGTGTGAATTCACTGTGCTGCTGGGTCAAAATTCTGTTGCTGGGTTGAAGTTTTGTTATTGGGGGTCGAAATTTTGTAGCTGGGAAATCAAATTTTTGGATTGTTGTTGGGCTGAAGCTGTTGAATAAGAAGAGACTACTAAATCATATTGGAAGGTTGAGTTTGTGTAGGAGGAAGGTCTATTGGTATAAGGTCTTGGTCCATCTCATTTTGAATTACTGAAGGAAGAATTCTTGACTGGGTTTTACCCTATATAGGGGTTTTAGCCCTGGCTGAGTGCCTACCTCTGGTGTCGTTGATCTTTGTGTTTTGGTTTTGGTAATTGCTTGATGAACTAAGATAAATGAAGAACATAAGAAAGGTAATAAGGATTCAAAGATATAACAAGTAACTATCATTATAAGAAAATCTTTCCGCCTTTCCGATTTTCTAACACTCTACACATGGATGATGTCAGCATTCCTAGCCCTATGGCTCACACGTGTGGGGAAATTTTTGTGTTTTTTGTCTAAGCTAGTGTGCTGGCTTGTAACCCACCTCATTATTGTGATTTTACTTGTTGATTAGGGGCTTTTAGGCTTTTAGGCTTAACTGTATCTATTCCTCATATGAATAGAGACAACAATTCAATTCTCATCATCACCTGAACTTGGATTATTTCAGCCTATTAGTTTTGTGGAGAAAATTCGATCAACGAATGCATTTATATATTTGGAGTTATTGTCTTGGATCGATGGATGGAATTTCATGCATGTTATCTTGTAAGTGAACATTTTATTGGATAAATATTTTCTTTATGTCTAATGTATGGAATATTTTGAATCTAGGGTTTTCTATTGTGCCCTAATTTATTGAAAATTTATCTGATAGAATCTAGATGTCATTGTTGCATACATTACTAATCAATAACATATGAATTAAGTCACATGACACGAGGACACGAGACACAGAGAACACGTAAATACGAGTATTTGACACGAGACATGGAGGACACGTAAATATGAGTATTCAACACGAGACACAATGACCCTGGAAATAGGACATGAGGGACACATTATATATATATATATATATAAAAAAATACTAAAAGATAGTGCCTGATCCATATAGATATGAATCATGATGATATCTATTTAGTATTTAGTATACACTATTTACTATTTAGTAATTTACTACTTAGTTTATTAATTGACTACATCATTGATGTTTAGAGTTTAATGCTCATTGTTCATGTTATATCATATGTTAATAACTTCAAACAAGTTCCATCATGTTCAAACTTCACATAAGGTAGTTTATAAATTATAAATTTATATTTGTTCAAACTTCACTATCGACCAAAGCATTAATCGAGCTTTCCCTCCCTTTAGACGTCGAAGGTGTAGTGACAAGTGAGCACATGACGGGGAGTTGGGCTTATTCTTTCAACACACGATCTATACATGGTTACTAGTCATAAAATGTGGTCACTGGGGTATAATAAAGTTAAGTTCTATAGGCTATAACACAACTTACAAGAAATTTAATTGCTCCAAAGTCTCAGCAAAGCACGTGAATGCTCGTCTCCTGCATCTCCAGGGTTAGGTCGATGTGAAGTTGTGAATTGTGCTCTCAATGTGAAGTTGTGAGCATTGCGCTTGAATTTGATGGAATTCCTCACATTGCACAACAAATTTGATTTTGGAAATGAGCAAACTCGACTTTGGCGGCGAACAATGACAAAAAAAACCCAAAAAAAAACCATGTTGCATGTTTTAAATGTTACTTTTCATGGGACACGTGTCCTAAGAGCCAAAAACATTAGGGCACGTTTTCGCCACGTCCAAAACACGTGTCTTAATTGGAGGACATGAAGAAAAACGTTTTCGACACGTTTTAGGACACGTTTCATGCCTGACATGTGAAATACGGAACACGAGACCCTGAGGGACATGTCTTGTGACATGATAATCCTAGTGGTGAACTTTGATTAGCCCCCCCATAAAATTTTTTGATCCATTACAAAGGTAATTTCTAGGGTTTTTTATGCTAGGGCGTCAATTATCCTTCCTCAGCAATTATTAGCTTTCCAATCAACTCATAGACTTCATTCTCCCAACAAGTAAGGCATTGACCTACCTTGTTGGTGATCAAATTCTCTTTTCAATAATAAATTTTTATCTCTTTTTTCTCTTGACCTAATTCGACTCCTTTAAGGCTAGGGCTTGGTGCAAATTTCTAGGGAGGAAGTATATTTAGCATTGAAGAGCCTAAACATCAAGAGGATAGTATTTGCCACACAATCTCTCCTTTTGGTGGGCATCCACTTCAATCTCGTCCATAAATGCTTTTCCCTAGTCATTTGCCCTAGGGTAAACCCTAGTTTGGATTTAGCTTCAACTTGGGGGCTTCTTGAGGGTTTCATGTACCTTGGCTTTGTTGGAATACATTGTTGGAAACCCTTTCTCTTCACCTTGAACTTTGGCCATCCCAACTATCAACTCATTAATCAAGCCCTAGATCTTGTGTTGCATTTAATAGGTCTCTCTTTAAGGAAAGCATATTGCCTCCTCTTGGAGCCTTGAGCCTAAATTGTCTTTCCATTGAAGAACTCTTGGTCATCCTCATACCTTCAAACCTAGAATTTCATTAGGTGACCATCCACATACTGAGATTCCTCCCATTGTTGGAAGTCCATAAAGAGAAGGGGGTTTTGGCTATGGCGACAGTGGGCCACTACCCCATTGTTGTCACTTGGTCTAGTAATAGTTTATGTAGGGAACCCCTCTCCAAGGCTTGCTAGATTTTGTGGCAACAAAGACCATAGCATGTGAGCACCTACTCGACTAGGAGAGGTTATCATATGATTTCATATGGGAGGAGATTTGAAAGGAGTCTCATAATGGGAGCTGCTCGAGGGGTGATGACGAGAACTTTGCACTTGCCAATTAGGTAAAGAAGGGAAAGGGGAAGTCCAAGAAGAACCCAAGAGGAAAGAGTACCTTGGGAGTTGGAGAAAAGGACAACAAAGAGAAATACTTTGCATGCCATAAGTTTTGCCACTAGCAAACCAATGTCCGAGCAAGAAGAAGGGCAAGGGGAAATCACAGAGCGCTGCATCAGTAGACTCATGAGTCATAGGTGAACGAGTTTGCTAATGGGTTTGAGAAAGAATTCTTGCTGATGACATTTCTTTCTAGCACCATTGACAAAGGTGCATGGTTCGTGGACAATGGAGCATTTCATCATATGATGGTTTTGTGGGAGTAATTTGTGGGCTTGAGAGAGGGTGACCTAGATCTTGTGTTATCCGAGTATATTTGACCATATTACGCCATCACTTAACCTGAAATCCTATTGCCACTGTCAACTATCATGACAGTTGAGATGCTATTAACGACCAATTAAATTTGTTTTAGAATTTCAAAATCACAGTGAGTTCTGAACCTTGTATAACCACTGTGTTAGTGTCTTGGGCCGCAGTTATCTTTATGCATGATCAAAGATTAAATGATTTGATTAAAACTTAACGGTTCCAACCTTCTACCTACCATTCCTAGCCGTGAAGGTGAAGCTAAGTTGAGCTGCAATAAAGGTTTACAAATATTATTAGGTTTTAATTCCCATTGGACTTGTGAAGGTGAAGTTAAGTTGAGCTCCAATAAAGGTTAAACAATATTATTAGGTTTTAATTTCCATTGGACTTTAAGAAAATAAACTATTTGATTATCTGAAAGGGAATTGTATTATACATAATGACCGTATTTCTGGAAGATGTAAAAACCATATTTTAAATATTATTTTTAATTTCATAAAAGGTAATTAAATAGCACAAAGGAATTTAGATGATATTATAAAAAGAGTACATATTCCAAAGTTCAATAAAAAATTTATAAATAAAATTTTATTACATTTTATTAAAATTTAAGTCGTAACAAGGGACAATTTGAAAATGGAGGGGGAAGATTCTCTTTTGTAATCTCAACTTTTAGTTTTTTTTCATGAATTCTTTTGTGCAACTCATTAGCTTCATAGCCTAACACCTTGCAGGTAGGATTTATCTCTTCCATCTTCCCTAGATTTTATCATGTTCCAGATGTCAGTGTGTTTCAATGTGTGGGCGAGAGTCAAGTATCTTGGATTTTTATTACAATTACGTATTCCTTGAGCCTTTTCTGCATTGTGAAATTGTGAATTTATCCTTTGATGTGCAGGGGCCTATTTAACTAAAAGTGCAACCAATCCTGGTGCTGGTGATATCTTGATGGGATTTCTTGGATCTGTGATTCTTTCATTCGCTTTCTCAATGTTCCGTCAGAGAAAGGTAGGGATGTACTTCATTT
Source organism: Pinus taeda (assembly GCA_000404065.3). Taxonomy (NCBI): domain Eukaryota; kingdom Viridiplantae; phylum Streptophyta; class Pinopsida; order Pinales; family Pinaceae; genus Pinus; species Pinus taeda. The sequence continues at coordinate 100,140 of APFE031407058.1, forward strand.
TCTACTTTATTGTTTTATCACTGTATATTTAAGTTGAATTATGTATGACTTGTACGTGCTTGACACTGGATAGCCTAGTTTCAGAGAGTCACGGTGGTTATCTTTTTGAAGGTTTTCTATGTACATTTCTATTTAGTAATCTCCGATGTACATCCTAATCTAGTTCCTGTAGTTTGAATGTCCCCAGTTTGTAAGTACGATGTAGCAATACAGAACTGCTGCTGCTGTGTGAAATTATTAACAACTGTAGCCATTTGCTGACATATATGGCTCTGTAGTAGTCTATACATTCCAGTCCTGACTCCTAGTCTAGAGCAAATTGATTGACTCGTGTTTTTGTGTTATAGACATACTCTAGAGTTTAGACTCTGATGACAAGAAATGATCTGCGAAGATAGAAAAAATTGATTGGACTACAGCTGAAATATTTTTACGTTGAGTTTTATTATAGTTTGGAAATTGATGTTTGGATATTTGTAACATTGCATCGTCTTTCATGTGTGTTTAGCTTGTCAAACGGCATGCTGCGGAGATCTTCTCAGCTGTGGTGGTTTCAACAATTTTTTCTCTGTACTCAACAGCAGCTATGGGCCGAATGATTGGACTGGAACCAACCTTAACTGTTTCCATTTTGCCAAGATGTATTACTGTTGCACTAGCATTGAGCATTGTCTCGCTTTTTGATGGTCGGTCTTTTCTTCCCTTACCTCTTTACATATAATGCGCTTGCTTGTATAAGAAAGAAAGAAAGAAAGAAATTATTTTAACGTCCACGAGGCTAAAGATAGCCTATGGGACAGATTGCTTCTTCATCTGCTTGATGTATTCGGCCCTTTTTTTGTGAAGCTTCACAATAAATGCTCCCAGCTTCTCGACAAACCCCTTGCTAAGTAGATTATCCCAAGAGCTTGCTGCCAGCATATCTGCATACTTTCTTTGTTGTCTTTGAAGGCCTCACATTCTAAAATGAAATGTTTTTCTGTTTCCACTTTTCCGGAAGAAGAAAAAATGCGTACCCTTTCCTCCCACACTTCCTTTGGCCTTTTCCACCGCCCTGTTTCACAACGGAGTTGATGAGAATTAGTCCTTAACTGAGCAATAAGAATTTTCGCTGTCCAAGAGATATTGGCTTCTATGTATGCTTTTGGTTGATGACTATGAGTGGGATTAAACACTTCAATATAGTAATTTTTCTTTCTTCCTGGCTCCTTATCCCAAGTACGTTTGTGCAACTTTTCCATAACAAAAGCTTTTATCTCTTTGCTGTTTATGGGACACGCGTTCAAGCAAATACCCCATTTACTAAACCATTTGTTATTTTGGTGCATCCAAGTTTTTTTGCTTTTGCATAATCTATCATTAAAGACAACCTTAGGCCATCTACCATGTTCCATTTGCTCAATTTTTTTTAAATACCTTATGACTCGTACCACAGCAATTGCTTCAACAGGAGCAGTCCCTGTTTCACTTAACAAGATATCATAAGGAACTGCACTTTTCATCTTAAATTTGTTTGTAATCAAATGCTTTTGAATTTTCTCAATTTGTCTCCAATGCATGTCGAAGGTATTGCTAGCCCACAGTTCACAACCATAGAGAATCACCGAAATCACTAGAAGCCCAAAAAGAGTTTGAGTGGTCTTCCAGTGTCGTAACTCTGCCTCTCTACACCTATTTTGAAAAACATAAAATGCTTTCCAACCCCCCAAAGTTCTTTTCTTTCTACAACCATTCCAACTTAGATTTTTGTTGAAGTCAATCCCGAAGTATTTGTAATCCGCAACTTCTTCCAGAATGTTGCCTTCAAAGTAGAACTAATGCTGGTTATGTTTTCTTTTCTTAGAGAAGACCACTACTTTCGTTTTGCTGAAATTGACTTGCATCCACACACTTGTACAAAAATGCTCAAGGGATAGTAAGTGCTCTTGCAAACCAAGAGCCGATTTAGCAATCAGAATAAGGTCATCTGCATACAAAAGAAGCCTTATAACAAACTTGCACAAATAGATACCATCACCCCTTTGCGAATTTAACCACTCCTACTTTTGGTGGTAAATTGTTTCAACTTTTTTTCGTTTCTTCGGAGATATCCATAACATTCTAACTATATAGAGAATATTAGCATGGCCCCTGAGCAAGGATGACAGATATTTATCGTTAGGTAAAAAAAAAATATTGTTTCAACTTTCTTATGTTTTTTGAAGTTTTAGTTATAATTTTTAATGTGAGAAATTATGTTTGATCTTTTCCCATGCAACAGTTCGTTAACCTTTTTTTTTTCACCTTTTGTATTGACTTTTTCTATGAAAGTATTTAGTTTTCAACTAAGTAGAACCAACGACTATGTAAAATTATGTCAACTTCTTTTTTTTATTCATAATACTAGTATTGAATTGGAATATAATATATATCAAATTTAATAGTAGTGTTGAATTGGAATGGAATATATATTTATGATAAAATTAAGAATAATGATATATATTTTTTAAATTTATTTAAATTAACTAAGTCATATAAATTAAATTTTTAATAAATATAGATTAATATTAATTTATAATAAATATTAAAACATATAAATTAATTAATTTATTATTATTATAATAGAAATTTGTAATATTTTTAGTGCAATTATGTTTAGTGATATTATTATTTCATATTTACTTGTAAATACCTGGAAATGTTAGTTGTGGAGCTAAGACTAAATTTCACTGATTTATATAAATAATTTTTATAATAGATAAATGTTTCTATCTCTTGAAATGATATGGAAAACAATACATGAATATTTTGGGTTTCTTGTTGTCCAAGTGGTGGACATAAGGTGGAAAGTGAAACTACCATTATGAAATAACATAACTAGAGAGAGATGTTATACTGAGTGGAAAAATTAGCTGGAAAGAAATGTTAAAATGGATAAAAAAATATGAATAAACATAGATTAAGAGAAAAACAAGCTTATGAAGGAAAAAGGAAAAAGTGGAAAACTTTTTCCTATTTTGAAAAAACTTAAGGTGAGCAAACCTTAAATGCGTGCTAGGAAAAAAGCAATATATACCAGTGAAAGCAAAAAGGTGGGCAAACCTTAAACACTGGATGCTACTAGGAAAAGAACAATATATACAAGTGAAAACAGCTGTATTGAGAGCAAAATCAGGGTTTGTCTTTTCTTTTTCTCTTATAGAAAGTTGTATTGAGAGCATATTAAAGGATTAAACAATTTATTTCAAAAAAATGTGATAAAATAAGAAAAAATTGGTAAATTTAGATTTTTTTTGGCTATGTTTTGGAAAACTAAAAAATTGAGATTTTATTTGAAAAGGTTGGGATAAAATTGGAAGTTTTTCCAAAAAAATAGTTTTTTATTTAATGATTTTTTTTTGAAAAATCTAAATTTTATCGAAAAAACTAGAGATAAAATCCAAAATTTTTCCAGAAAAATCATGAAATAGTTTATTTAATAATTTTATTTTATTTTTTCAATAAATATTTTTGTATTATTTTAATTTTTGTCAACTTTTTCAAAAACATTTTTGGACTTTAACGACTTTTTCAATTTCTAAACCTTACCAATTTAATTATTGCTTCAACTTTTTCCACATTATTAGATGGGTGACAACTTAGGGGCAACCCAATTTAAAAAATACAACTGTTCCTTCTATCTATTGAGTAAGTGGACTTATTCTATGACACTTTTCAACTGTAACGATTTTTTCAGTTCTAAACCCTTGCCAATTTAATTGTAATTTCAACTTTTTCCATTGTAACTTCAACTTTTTCCACATTATTTTTGATGAGATGGGTGACAGCCAATTTAATTGTAACTTCAAGTTTTTCCACATTATTTTTGATGGGATGGGTGACAGCTTAGGGGCAACTCAATTTAAAAAATACACTGTCGCTTCATCTGTTTGGGTGAATGGAAGTGCACCGTCTAATTAATAAGAGTTTTGGCGTGCTCTTTCTTTTTAATAAATATTTATTTAATTTATTTAAAATTTAGTATAAATATTTGTTTAAAATTTAATAACATTATGTTAAAGTGGTAATAATTTGTAAGTATAAATATATTTTAAATTTTAATTATATATTAAAAAAAGATTATTTTAATGTTTATGAGGTTAAATATAGTTTATGGGGTAGATTGTTCTTTTATCTGCTTGATGTATTGCTCTGAGAGTCTTGACAAATCTTTTGCCAAATAGATTATCCCAAAAGCTAGCTGCCAGCATATCTGCATAACTTTCTCTGTTGTCTTTGAAAGCCTTACATTCTAAAATGAGATGCTTTTCTGTTTCCATTTTGCAGGAAGAACAAAAAACACACTCTTTCCTCCCACACTTCTTTTGGCCTTTTCAAGCGCCCTGTTTCACAAGGGAGTTGATGAGAATTAATCCTTAACTAAATAATAAGAATTTTGGCTTTCCAAGAGATACTAACCTCTACGTATGCTTTTGGTTAATGTCTATGAGTAAGATTAAACACTTCAATATAATAATTTTTTTTTATTCTAACTCCTGATCCCAAATACACTTGTGAAAAATACATTTATAAAAAAAAATTACAATTAACAAAAAAAAAAAAATAATAAAAAATCACCTAATTTAAAAAAAAATTAATATTTTTAATAATCAGAATTCAGCATTCTATCACAACGATCGCAGCATTGACCGGCTTACGCTTTCAAAGGCGGTTAAATGTCTTCCACCCGGACTTCGATGTTCGCAAATAATCCTTTCATTCTTGGTTTAATTTGTTTTGAGCAAATCTGACACGTGTGACCTCTTGCGAGTTCCTATCAACCTTCATTATCTGGGTGGTTTTGAGAAGGCTTCATATCTTCTTAATTCTGGGATGTAAATTTTCATTTATTTTTATTAATTATTTCAAATTTATAAAATATTATTTTATTTATTTTTTAATTATTTTAAAAATTGTTTTAAATTTATATAATATTTTATTATTATATAAAACTCTTAATTCTGGTATGTAAATTTTCATTTATTTTATTAATTATTTCAAATTATAAGATATTATTTTATTTTCTTATTTTATTAATTATTTTAAATTGTTTTAAATTTATATAATATTTTTTATTATTATAAAAACTGTGTAGATTAATTCAATTGGTTAAATTTTTATTCTAAAATATTTTGTTAATAAAAGTTATTTGTCAAATCTGTTTAATGACCTTGCAATTAGACTTTGCTAAACATGAAAGAATCAATATCTTTGAGAAAAAAAAAATATTGATTTAAAATATATAATATATTTTTACAATAAAATCAATATTTTATTATATTTTGTATAATAAAATTATTATATAATTATTAATAACCCTAAATATTTATAATAATTATTAATATAATTAATATAAACCTATCATCAACCTATCAACCACATTAAAAAAATATAGTTAATATATATACTTGATATAAGCCTATATCAACCATATTTATCTTGATAAATATAAATGTGCTAATATATAAACAAAGTTCTATCGCAATCCTTTCCTTGTGCCTTTTCCTTCTTTTCAATAGTGATTCATAAGTGACTTTTTGTACTTTCGAATCACAAATCCACTGTCACCGGTCTTAAAGGAAATCGCAACTACGATTTGCGTAGAGGAGTGCTATCCACTGTCGAATTACTTATGAACCAGCAAGCCTATGTCATTGATGCTTTTATTTAGAAGCTGCAGTATTCATTACATGTAGTGTCATCGTTTCACCAGCGGATGCGTTAGAAGTGTTTCTCCCTCCGACCTTTGTATTTTCTGATCACCCACGATGCAGCAACCTTTGCCGATTTTTCTCTGTGATGTCTGCTTGGGTACGGTGGTCGATAGATTGTTCTCTATTGAGTTATTTGTGGATAGCCCTTTTTGATATATAGACACATTTTTAACCTGTGTTTCAAATATGGGCAAAGGTTGATTGAGAGGGGGAAGCGAAAATATGGCGTTGGTTTACAGGAAGCAAGCTGACAATGGCAGCTGCCAAAGCTCAGCAGCCGAGCTGCACTGCCGGCTGCAGCGAACTAGGCAGAGATGTCTGCGGCAGCAGCAGAAAGTAATACGCAGGTGGTGAAGCGGAATGGGCTTATGGTGGTAAGCTCCATTTCACTTGCAATGAAGAAGTTTCTCGGCGTCTCTAAGGCTAGCTGGCCAGAAACTCTTAAATCTGGGAGCACATCAATGCTAACAATCTCCAGGTGTTTTCCTGCACCAAGCTGAGGTTTCTGCTCCAGATCTCCTACAGTTTCCAGTCTTTGTCAGGTCATTATTTAGTGGCACTATCTGCATTCAGGTGAAAGCAACAGATTTAGCATCTATGTGCATTGCCTGAATTTAAGATCAGACAAGAATTCCTTTTGTCTTTTTGTGGTTCTTTCTTAGAGAGGGAGGCAACTTCAGGAGGGGTATTCAATTACGACATTTCTAATGATGCTACAATCTCTCTCGTTTCCTGTTTAAACGGTGGTGTCATGGGTAGGGGTGCACATTTAGTCTCTAAGTTTAAGTATTTTAAGGATGCCCTTAAGGCAGGGGCCTTTCGTCTGATTCACAAAGAGCTCTCAGGGCTGCTTTCATTGTGAATCAGGTGGAAGATATCCCAATTATCAAAGTGGATCACCCTCATTCTTACTAATCGTGTATGGATTTTTTTTGCAACATGTTGTTATTTGCCATGGGTTTCAGTCACCGGCATCAATGATTCGAGAATGGGTGCATCAGAATTGGACCTCGAATATAGATTTTTTTTTGCTCCAAGGTTTTCTTTGTGGTGAAATTTCAGGATCTGCAAGATTATGATATGGTTTTTGAACAAGGACCTAGCTGGGCTTTGCATGATTATGATATGGATTTTGAACAAGGACCCAGCTGGGCTTTGCATGAAGACATGGTTTAATGGTTTTAATCCTCTTTCTATGCCATCTTTGGCCACATCTGTTGGGTTAGACTACCGAATATATCCCTTTCATCTGCTCAAGTGGGTTACTCTCTCGGCTGCTTCATTAAGTTAGACATAGACATGTTGGAGAAAAAAAATGTTACATTTACTCGCATATGTGTTGAAATAAATCTCACTAGAGCATTGCCCAAAAAAATCTCATCCATTAGAAGAACATGATTTTTTTGTAGTCAGCGGACTATGAAAATACAACTTTCCACTGCAGGACATCCTGGTCATCTTCAGAATGTTTTTCTTTCTTTTCAAGGATGTTTTTCTCCATGTACCAAGAATAAGACCCGAGGATGGAAGGACCCAAAAGTTTCAATGGAATCTAATTCATTGTGATAAATTATAGTCCTTCGATCTGAACTCAACCACATGCAATGCTATCTTATTCTACAGAGACCGGGGTTCACCCATTGAATAAATAATCTGCAAGAGACACAACTATGGTCTTAGCTTCGTCAAATAAGTGGGTTTTTCTTTCTTTTCAAGAATGTTTTTCTCGATGTGCCAAGAATAAAACCCGAGGATGGAAGGACCCAAAAGTTTCAATAGAATCTAATTCATTGTGATAAATTATAGTCCTTCGCTCTGAACTCAACCACATGCAATGCTATATCATTCGACAAAGACCAGGGTTCACCCATCGAATGAATAATCCGCAAAAGACACAACTATGATCTTAGCTTCGTCAATAAATAAATAGGCACATATATATGAATCAAATCACTCAAATAATAATAAAAAAACAACTACAATGGTAGACCCCGGAGAAATAAAATTTACTCGAGAAAACACAATCATGGTACAGTTTTCATCTATTTCTGAAAACTCCTCGGGGTGGATAAATATTTGTAAAAAAAATAAAAATTTAAAAGATTCATTATTATTCCAGTATTAATTACCCCAGATGGAGTATTAATTACCCCAGATTGAAATTAATGTACGGGTTAGATTAATTTTTAGAGTTTTAATCTTGGGGGTTTGGTTTTGGTTGGTTTCATTAGAAACTAATTATTCGAAACCATCAGTTTAAATGTAATCTCAGGGTAGTTTGTTTCTTGATTTTGTATAGTAAATACCTTTTGTCACTGACCAAGATAATTTCTGTATTATAGGCATCATAATTATCATGACATCTCAGCGCTATAATTTGCATTTCGGGAGTAACACAAAATTAACTTAAAAAAGATATGGCCGCTGAATGATCTTCAATGAAATTCTTTACTCTTTTGGTGATAAAAAATCATTCAATGAAATTCTTCTCTTTTGGTGATAAAAAAAATTGAATGTGATTCAAGATATTGAATGAGTTTTTAACAAATTTGGTTGTCGTTAAAAGTTAGATCAGAATGTGAATATAACTTTGATACCAAATAAAATGAGCAAAAATAGTTTATTAAATAAGTACAAATACTTAAATACTTAAAACCTAAACAAGGACAAATACTTATAATTTATAAAATAGGTACAAATACTTAAATACTTAAAACCTAAACAAGAACAAATACTTATAATTTATATGAGGACAAATGCTTAAAAATTTATATATAATATATAAATGGAATAAAATATTATTGAATTGATAAAATGTGTGATATAGTGTTATATAATTGTATGTTTTTTTTGTTAGATTTTAAATTTTTGTGATTTATATTGATAATGAGATTGTCTTTTAGATTAATCACATCTTTAAGATTTGGTCGACGTTTCGAACTATCTAATGTGATTTATTATTTTTTTTCCTTGAACTAAGCTGAGCCAAGGCCTACGTTTGGGCCAGCCTTAGTGTTTGTATGTTTTTTTTTTTGTTAGATTTTAGACTTTTGTGATTTATATTGATAATGAGATTGTCTTTTGGATTAATCACATCCTTAAGATTTGGTCGACTTTTTGAACCAGCTAATTTTATTTTATTTTATTTTATTCATTATTATTTTTTTTTTCCCTCGAACTAAGCTGAACCTAGGCCTAGGTCTAGGCCAGCCTTAGTGTTGGATAGAGGAATGATCTGCCCACTAGTGGGATGCTATCACCAAGATTGTGCGAAGCTCTGTGGAGCTTGGACACCCCTTCAGATAGTTTAATTCCCCAAAAGTGGCTCCCATCCTCAACTCCTCTCCATGAGATTTGAATCCATGACCTAGTAAAAACTAAACCCCATAAAAAACAATTGATCTACACTTCATAAATATATAATTAAATATTTATATACATTAATTACATGTTTATATAATTGATGAATCATATATCTAGATTACATCACTTTCTTATTTCATTTTCTTAATTAAAATATATATTTATTTATATTATTAATTTTATTGATTTTTATTATAAATTTATGTTTATTACACAGCTAGTGCATATGGACAACTCCACTCTTTGTACTTTTATAATAATTTGTAGAGAGACCAATCATAACTTTGTGACCTCACAATAAAATTTTTATGAACAGGAGCTTAATTAAAGACTATCATTTATCTTTCTCCTATTTAAGAATAAATTTCCATTCTAATGAGTTTGCCTTACGGAATGAAATTCCATTGTTTAGGGCAATATAACTCTCGGGCGGATTGTCCTTCAGGGTCTAGGGATGAAAGAAAATGACCACAAGACAATGACATGATTGCTGGGCAAAATAAGTGAAGAAATAAAGCCATAAAAGATGGTTGCCAAACTGACACATACAAAACTAACACTTGAGGTGGTGGATGCGTAGATGACCCAATTGGTGGTCTCTGGCCAAGCATTCCAAGATTAGTGATTAGGAAAATGGCCTTCCTTGACTCGGTAGGGATTTTCCACACACTAGTGTCTAAATTGCAACGTTGTATGTTTCGATCCCAGTACTTATAACTTGTTGAGCTGAACACCGAGACTTGATTCTCAGTCGGCCAATAGTAATTTTTTTTTAAGGCTTTTGAAATGTTCCAATCGCAGTCTTACTGGTTGGTTGCTTTACTATTCAAAATTTCAATAAATGGAAAAATCCTAATCTTTATAGGAATGTTCAGAAGTGATTATAAGGCAAGCCATCCATTATCATAATTTGGTACTCTTAATTTTTGCTTTAAATTTAAAAAAAAGGACTTTCTAACCTTAAAAGGTGTATTTTTTTCATTGTCCATCAAATTATGATTTTGTAAATGAAAGTCTTTTTTTTCTTCTTTAAGAAAAAATAGACTTTCTAACCAAAAAAAAGTGTATTCTCATGGTCAATCAAACTATGATTGTTGTAAATGAAAAGGAGGTTTCTTTTTAAGATTGAATCAATTAAGTATTTGTATTCGTATGATCAATCAAACTATGATTGTTGTAAATGAAAGGGAGGTTTCTTTTTAAGATTGAATCAATTAAGTATGAGACAAATAAGGAAAGTTTACTTTGATTATAACAAGCTTTTAAAGATTAAAGGCGTAAGTTTACTTTGATTATAACAAGCTTTTAAAGATTAAAGGCGTATGTTATATGCCTTTTGTGATGCAAAAAAATAATGGAAAGAGATTGAACTTGCTTAAATTCGAGGGTGTAAAGCAACGTTAACCATTGAATGATGTGAATGCTAGCAACTTGTACCCAATGAAAGATATTGTGGTGATTCAACAATTGAACTCAAAAGCATGAGATGTGACCTAACATGCAGAAATACCATATTATTTATTCCACCATGTTCATTTTAACGTTATTAAATATTGAAAAGGTTAAATTATGGTTTAAGATACTATCCACCAATGAAATCATATCTAATATATTTTTGATTTGGATTTGGATTGGTTTATTATTTTATTTTTTTATCTATTTCGATGTTTTTAGAGCAGAAAAATTAGAGGAATTAGCTTGTAGGATCATTTTTTTCAATAGGTGGAGAATTGAGTTTTGAAACCTTCCAAAAGCATTTTGAAGCCTTAAATGATTATTTTTGGGTTAAAAAACTCTCCCTTGTGCGAACTCATCAGCGTTGTTATGAAAGTGATGTCATATTAATCTTAGCAACAACTTGATGGATGCGAGCTTAATATAACAACAAAAATATGAGAAGGATTATATCCTCACAGGAGACCATCCAAATGTAGATACTCCCTTACAAGGCCTTCATAACAAGCTACAAGAGTTTCCTACAAGAATCAACATGTGAACAAATTGAAAAAATGAAAGCCTCACGTAAACTAGAAGTAATACCTCCAATATTCCATTAAGCTTGCCAATATGATGAACAACGTACTAGCCCAATGGGAGAATTCCGGTCCCCAAATTTTGAACCCTTTCAAATGGAGAGAAAACTCCTTTTTGTAGAGGAGCTCTCTTCTCTCCTATAAATACTTTATGTTCCAATTAACTCCATAACAAGTCAAATAATAGTAAAATATTTTAGTAATAGTGAAACAATCTCCAAAAATAGCAATAAGAGAGTGGGGCACCTCAAAATAGTTGATGATCATCTCAAATGCCTCATCAAATGATAAATAAATGCCTTGATGCTGTGCTTTTGAGTAGTCCAAGTGATGCATGTAATAGTGTTGCTAAATGTACACCTTTCAAGAGGAATCCACGCTTATGCAAACAGCCATTTGTCCTCATCACATGCAACATGATCCACAAAAAAATCTCCTTAATGACCATCTCATAGTAAAATAATATAAGTGCCAAGCCCGAGGGCACTCTCCAAGAGAAGTGAAACAATAGCAAGTATAGTTGAAATAATGATCTTTGGCCATGTAACATTGAAGAAAGAATGCCAAGGAAAGGTATACCTTAGAAGAATGTGCCTTGGGACCACCTCAATCTATCAATCCATAAAATAATTATATATGAAGTGCACCCTTTAAGAAGCATGAGTGAAAAAATAATAAATACCCCCTAGGAGAGCGCTCTATAACTATTTCATTTTAAAATAGTAAGTGATCAACAAAATACACAAATACATGTGCAACTAATCTACATAGGTCAATCCCAATGTAGGTCATCCCAACAAACTCCACATGGAAGTGTGCAAAATGCCAACTAGATGAAGTGCTCCACAAGGAAAGCTTAGGACAACCTCCAACAACTTTCTCAAAATAGAAAGATTCCTCATGGGCTCTTTCTCGAATACAAAACCACCACAACAAATAAGTAAATGAACTCCTAGATGTTTACAACTCAAAAATTGCGTAAAGGAGCCAACAACAATAACATATTAAATGTTGAACCAACTCCACATAAGTGTGCCCCCCTCGAATACGTGAACAAGAAGAAGGTGCTCCAACTAGGTTGACCAAATATCAAATATGAGTAGGGGAAGGGAACCCTCATAACTACCTCTTAGCACAACTCCCATTGTACAAAAACCCTTCGAAAATAGTATCTACCATGCCATAAATTGACATGTAGCCAATAAACTCCAATTCCAAGGGGATGGCCCCTCCACTCAAGCAAATAATATAAAATAATTTGTTTGACTCAACATGTGTGCCCCTAAAGGGGTGTGCTCCATCAAATTGTTGGACCATGTAGAAGAAAGTTGTACTCCCTTGCAAAAACCTTCAACATAGTATCAACATAGCAACAAACTACAAATTCCACTTAGGCTAGAACCTAGGGTGTGCCGCCAAGAGACTATTACATTATTAACCCTTAGAAAATCTTAGATCACCATGAAAACATGAAATACTTCCCTAGTTTCTTAACCCTTCTAACTTCAACTTATGAATTAATACATCAAGGGTATTAACATCATCAAATTCACATCCCTCTCAGGTGATGTCTAATATTACAATTTTACATCAACTAGGAAAATCCCACCATGGAAACATGTATGACCATACCACATCAATACCATAGGAAAAAGTGACATAAGAAAGTTCTAACTCCATCAAACATCCAATATCATCACACACTCAATAAAAGGGCATCATGTAAAATACCTCCTTTTTCTAGTGACATCGATAACACAACACCAACATACATATTCACTAGGATGCTCCATGAAGAATATGATGCAAGTGCCTCACATCACACACATGTAACCCCATAGGGGGGTCTAGAACCATCATAGGAATAAGGTGTATTATTCTCTAGATGAACATGTATGTTAAGGAAATACACGTTGAGGTGGCATAACCATCAAATTTGTACCGAGAGGATAGTCCATCAATCCAAGGCATGCAAATGTGAGAGAAGCACTAACCATAAGCCATTTAGCATGATCAACCAACAAGGAGAAGTGAGTCCTTTCTAAACCAAAACACCAACTCAAACAAGAAGTAGCATCTCCAAGCAAAGACAGAGAGTGTGCCCCCCCAATCCATTGAAAAGCTCCAAGGTATTGGCAACAAACTTCATTAATGCGATTGAAAATCACAATGTGAAACCTCATAGAAGTGTTTTAAAAATCTGTTTGCTCGAACTCCGACTTGGTCAAGTTGACGCCTAATGAAGTCAACTTGGCTCTCTATTTGATTTGGGGACTAGTTTGGTGCCAAATCAATGCAACTCAACCAAGTGCATATGATCCGGATTTAAACAGGAACGCAATAGATTACAGAGATAACCATAAATATAGAGATGCGATAACCATAAATAAAGAGATGCAGCGGAAATAACACTTCATTTCATTAATGGAAAATACCGAAATATGCATACAACCAGAATTGGAAATAAACCAGCTAGGACGATGGTAGCTTATCTCTGAGAAGAGATGTGTGGCTACATGTCTCTGAACTGTTCCGAACTTGTCTTACAATGAGGCTCGAAGGCCTATTTATTATTGAGAAACAATGGAAAACCCTTCACATTCCAAAACCGACCCTTAGAAGATGAAACGCCAAATTGTGGGCCGTTTTGGGTAAATTGGTACATCAATTTCCCGGGGTCGTAACTTTGGCATACGATCTCCGTTTGACGCGTACAATAGCTCATTAGAAAAGATCTATTCGAGCACTATTATTGTTGGAACAGGTAACACTGGTCCATGTTCCATGGACCTGTGTTGCCCTCAGATTCCCCAAAAAACGTCGTTTAGGGCCTCAAAACGGCTCCAGAAGTTCAGGACCCGAAAAACTGCTAAAAATAGTAAGTTGTGCTACAATTAAGGAAACTGAAAATGCTGAGAAAGACAATGCTGGGGGTCCAGGTGGACTGGCAGGTGGCCACCAATATCCACCTGGATCAATCAAGCACCACCTCCATGTGATCCTCCCATGCAATTAAATTAGACCCTCCTTCCAAGGAATACTCTAGTATCAATCCATTGAAGGCCATTCTCCCAACTTAGAAGCGATCCTGCTACATTGAATTGAAAATTCAAACCTCCTAAGAATCAACTTTGAAATTTCTGCTCTAATGTGAATCCTGTTCTAATACCATGTAGAAATTATGGTGTATATTTGCAATTGCTCATGAATTTTTATTAAAATCACAAGGCACAAACCTACTCTACTATGTTAGGCGTGGAGCCTAATTATCTTCTGTATTCAAAGGTATCACCGCATTGGACCCCAGTTCGTAATGGGGCGGCAAAGCCACCTGTAAAATATATGCTGCAGAGGGGGTCCAGGAGCCCCCCCCCGGCGGGGGATCATGGGCAGTGCTCCCAGAGCTAAAAATAGATGTAAAATTGCCTTGTAAAATGTTGTAATTTCGTAGTCAATCTAGGCCATTCATTAGGTGGAGATCTTACGGTAGAAATTATATTTAATTTAGGGTTTTTTCCCCTAAAAGGCAACCCATCACTATATATGAGGGAATTGTATTGTGTATATGTATATATGTATTCTGAGGGAGGAAGAGAGAGGAGATTCAGAGCGAAGAAGGGAATTACAATGGATCTGTTGTAGGTTGTATCTCTTCAGTTTGTTGGATAAAATAAAAAGAAGGGCTGGTTTTTTTTTCTGCGGACGTAGCTTAAACTGGGTGAACCATGTATATTTGTGTCTCTCTTGTTTTATGTGTTTTCTGTGTTTATATTTTTGCAATATTTTATGTGTTCCATTGCTCTGTAATATATAATTTTCTAACATACTGCTCTAAGGAATTTAATTCACGATTTAGAACAAAAAATTTCAAACATGCAATAACAAATAACACACATGCACACACTAATTTTCTTGGGGAAATAAATTTGCTAAAAACCATAATGTTTGCTTGTATTAATTCGATGAATAAATTTTGCCTCTGCTTGAGCCCCTATTTCCTTGTGCAATTCCTGAGAAATTAGGCCCTTAATATTTAGGAATTTCTCCAAAATGGATTGCACAATTCCCAAGGTTGATCATCTGACTGCATGCAACACTTGTACAATCAAGACTAGTCTATAACATATGTTATATTGCCTTGGATATCGAAATTATGTGTAGATTTACAATTTCTCATGAAATTTACTAAAACACAAGAATCAAATCTACTCTACTGCTCTGCGAAATTCAATTCACAATCGAGATCACAAATCATAAACATGCAAGAATATTTATCACACATGCACATAGATTTATCTAGGGGAAAGCTATTACTCAAAAGCCCTTCCTACCTGTATTGCATTAATCAAATAATAGAGATGAATACACATGTTTGCTCAAGCCTAAGCACAACCTGCAAGTGTATAATCTATCCCTCTACCTAATTGACTAACCCTGGACAACATTATCCAATTTTCAAGCCCTCCAAGCTCTTATTTTCTTGTGTTTTTCCTTGATGAATTACGCTCCTATTAATTAGTAAATTCCATCAATTGAACTGCACAATTCCTTTAGTCTCATCCCTAACAGCATGCACCACCAATACACATTAGAATAATCTACAATTCATAGTACATTGCCTTGGAATCTCCATCTCAATTGGGTAACTCGAATTATCTACATGCATCAATTATTTTGGGTTGATTGATTAGTTATCTGGTTGGTCACTAGGTGTGGTTGAAGTCACACTTCCACAACTTTACTTTCCACTAGTTCCTCCAACAGTTAGAACTAGTTTAACTGACCATAACTCAATTTAACTGCAATAGATTGCTATGAATTAACAATCAATCATACTAAACTGAACTCAAGATTCCCCAACTCGAATTAAATGACTGAAAAGTGTCATATCACCTTAGTTAGCTACCTCCAAGATTTTTGTAGATTTGGAAATTCAAATTTTCTGTAGTTTGAACGAGGCAAGGTTAAATTGATATTTTCTTGTTGCATTTTCAACACTCCCTCTTAGCAAGAAAGGGATTATTTGTCACCCCGATCCTTCCTCTATGGAACTCAAATTTTTCTCTTGACAAAGCCTTTGTTAAAATGTTTGCATCTTGTTCCTTTGTTGGAATGTATTGCAAAACCATTATTCTCCTCTGCACACATTCTCATAGATGGTGATACCAGATCTCTATATGCTTGGATTGATCATGAAATACAGGATATCCAGAGAGGTTGATGCGACTACGATTATCACAGTATATCACATTTGGATCCATCATCTGACCAAACAATCCCATAATAATATTTTTCATCCAGATCGCCTCACGTGTTGCTTGACTGACAGCTATGTATTCTGCTTTTGTTGAACTGAGTGCCACAAAAATTTACTCCCTGTTGTACCAAGAAGAAATTGCATAGCCAACACTGAAAATTCCTCCTAATGTACTCTTCCAGTTTGATGGACTCCCTACTCAATCTGCCTCTTTGAAGGTACATAGCTTCACTCCCTTTTTCCGTCTGTACCATAGTCCAAACTGGGTAGTGCCTCTTAGGTACCGTAAAACATGCTTAGTTGGCCTAACCATAACTTGACTCAATTGGTTGACTGCATAGAACATATTTGGTCGTGTGCTCACAAGATACATTAGTGTTAATTTTAGGTATGTCCTATGCTAGAGCAATTATTTAAATTTTCATAGTTAGCAATCACATCAACATTAAAGTAAACTGTAGATAGAACATAAATATAAATCGCAGAAGACAAGCCAAGACAAGAGGACACAAGATGTGGCGCTAGCCAGGGACAAACCCCACAATGTGGGGAAACCCTTGATAAATTCTTCTTTTATGTTCTTCAAAGTTCAGCACAGAGAGAGATAGTACATATACAACAAAAGTCAACACTTTGACTTGTCTAGATCTGATCATAGATCATCTCCTATAACGATGAGATCAATTCAAGACATTTTGCTTCAAATGATTCTCCAAGGTGATGGGTTCACCTATCTTAGTGTTGCCTTTCGTCCATTTGCTGCGCATAACTATGTGACACTATGTTGTACTGTCACATGTGTTGAACCTTGAGACTAAGCTGCTCTTGTTCTAATCATCATGCTGCTCATTATTTATCATGCCCATTGTTTCATTCATCATCATGTTGTCCTACTATAACACTGATGTCTTCGAGACTGTTGTCATCATTGATAACATCATTGTTGCACCATGACTGTCCCTTAGAAGTTACCACAGAGGTGATCTCTGAATCTTTAAGAAGATCAAGATCTTACAAGAACTTTGATCATGACTTTGTCACTGATCATTCTTGATACAACTTCTTCCATTATGCTGAGAATGTAACTATCATTGTCATTACTACAACAACCTTCAACAAGATCTTACTTGATACTGAAACCATCATCATTGCAACTTCACAACTGTATCACCAAGATCATTCACTTTTGTATCTTTCCACGAGGGTATCCGGACCGAGACAATGATCACCAAATATGTGTGGCTGAGTCAAGAATGAAGGATGCTGAGGTATACTATTATGAGATCATCGAGTTACAAGTATGCTGAGAATGACAGTTCTGGTCTTCTCATTGTAATATGCTCCTATGTCGAGTTATATTGTTGTCTGCTATAGAGATACTATACCTTAGACCCTCCTGAGGATACTTCTAATCCATTTGACTACGTATAACAGGTGAACATGACTACATGTATCCTTTGCGTAAACATCACTGTGTTTATCCTTTGTGTGAACAGGATTGCGTATAACCTTTGTGTTTTATCCTTTACGTGAACAAGACTACGTATAAACTTTGCGTTTTATCCTTTGTGTGAATCCTTTGCATGAACAGGACTGCGTATAACTGGTTGCATAATTTGTTTGCGTATAGCAGGTCTCCTTGTTGTGTTAGGATGGCTCCATTTCAACTATGGTTGTGCCTCCTTTTATCACTGCGGCTAGGGCTTATTACGGTCACCTTTATACATCATATAAGGATCCTCTGCGACTGCGTCTAGATGTCCAACATTTCATCTTCATTAGGGCAGCATAGATATTAGGGCACTCCTTTTAGATCTCTTCTCTATCAAACCCAAAACAGGATGAATAGAGATCACGAGAGAGTGAGTGTGTCGAATGACTTAAAGTCTTCTTCTATTTATACTAAAATGTGGATGATGAATAGACACGTCTATTGGGCTTCTGAGCCTACTCAAGTTGTTGGCCGACTTGACAATTTGATTTATAACATAAATAAATTCATAACTTCATAAATACTTATTGGAATCGGATGATATTTAGATCAATCCTACACCTCTCGATGAGAGGGATCCAACAAAAATATCAGCTGCCATAAATAAGCTAACCCACATGGAGTTTCACCCTAGTTGCCAATTTTAACACTCCCTCTCAACTAGGGAGAACTCCATATGTTGGTCCATATGTCCAACTGTACTATATCTGCTATCAGTGCCCTGCACTACTCTACTCAGCTCTGCTCTGCTAGTTATGCTCTACTCTGCTAAGCTATGTTTAGCTTTGTTGGCTCTATTCTACTCTGCTCAACTCTGCTAGCTCTGTTGGCTCTACTCTTCTTTGCTCAGGTTTGCTGGCTCTACTTTGCTCCGCTCATCTCTGCTAGCTCTGCTGGCTCTTCTCTGCTTTGCTCATCTCTACTGGCTCTGCTCTGCTCTGCTAGCTTTTCTTTGCTCAACATAGCTCTACTGAACCATGAAGAAGAAGAATTAATCGAGAATGTCTCATACCATTCTCCACTGACCCAAAGTCAGTCTCAGAGTGCGTACCACTGGTCCCAGACCAGTATCACCTGACCCAAAGTCAGCGTCATAGTGGGTACCACTCCCACTATTGGTCCTAGACCAGCATCATCAGACCTAGAGAGTGTAACACTGGTCCCAAACCAGTCTCAACTGACCCGAAGTCAGCGTCATAGTATGTACCACTCCCAATGGTCCCAGACTAGTCCTCCACTGACCCAAGGTCACTCTCAAAGTATGTACCACTAGTCCTAGACCAATCTCAACTAACTCAAAGTCAGCGCCATAGTGGGTACAACTCCTACAATTGGTCGGCCAGACCAGTATCGGATTGATCCTAGATCAAATTGAAGGTCATCCTAGCATAGGGAGGTATGGTAGATACAATGATGCATCCATCGGTACTACTATGGTCCCTATCCTCATTTCCCTGCTCATTGATCAGATGAGAGGTACTTCCCATGAGTCCCATACTGCATGGGTAGAATGCCTCGACAAGAGAACTTGATCAATCCCATTCTCACAGGAGAACTAATCATTCTGCTACACAATTGCCATGGAGAACAAATCATCCAGGCCTCACAGGAGAACTAATCATCCTGCTACATAATCGTCATGAATAATACATCATCCAGACCTCACAGGAGAACTAATCATCCCGCTACACAATTTTCATGAAGAACACATCATCCAGACCTCATAGGAGAATTAATCATCTTGATACACAAGAGAGTGAACCATCTTGTCCATGGGAAAGCAAATCATCCTATCCAGTGTGCACCACCAAGGGAGGTTGAGTCACCCTATGGTCGTATGTTGCTCCAGTAAGAACTGCAAGCCCCTAGAGTTCCCAGAGCTCAATGTATGCAACATGCAGGACCCTTTTACAAGGATCTCTTGATGACTCCAAGTCGTTTTGGAAAATCACAAATTTGATCTTTCCCCCGGGGCTTAGACAAAGTGGAGCAACCTATACATCATCTCATAGTGATGGAGCTTCCTTGCTCATAGACTTACCATATCCCAGATAAGGTAGTATCTGATGTCTATCTGCTGGAGCAATTGTCGAATATGGGATTCCTCAATAATCGAATCCCACCTCTGGTTGTCATAGAGAATCACAGTGGTATTCATCATGTGTACAGACAACTCATTGAAGAACTTCCTCAACCAGGCAGCTTCATATGAGATCATACTTGTAGATATGTATCCGATCTCAGCGGTGCTTGTACCAACTGACTTCTGCTTCCTACTCATCCATGATATCGAAGCAAAATCCAAAGAGAAATGTCACTAAGAAGTGCTCTAGTGATTCTCCACACTGCCTGCCCAGTCAGGATTCGAATAATCATGCAGTTTCATATTTCCGGCAGTGTATCTCAATCGATGAGAGATTGTGCCCTGAAGATATCTCAGAAGATTCTAGGCACCAATGCAATGAAGCTCAACCAAATATGAGCTCACCATGCTAACTGCAAAACATATGTCCTGATGGAGGTTCACCAAGAACATCAATGCAAATGAGTTTATGAAACTAAGAGGCATTTCCCAAATCTGGTCCGACATCACTACCATATAGCTTCTGAAAGTTAAGATCCTTGAGGTAGTCACTAGACTTGCAATTTATCCTTCCACATTCAAAATGAAACTCCCTCTGTGAGAGGGCCTGCACCTGTCAGACATAGGTGTCGGTATGAAAGGTCTATCATCCACAACCTTTGGGTAAAGGTTTGGATCGGTTTCACTCCTAGTGAATCTCAACTTCATCCTACAGCTATCAATCCTCTCATACTACACCCGGGGTGTTTTACTTCAAGCCATAGAGGGCTTTCTTCCACCTACATACATGAGATTCCTAATCATCAATCTCAAACCCCTCTGGTTGTTCCAAACTTGTGTACCTGCTACATGAGGGGAATGATCCCCTTGTAATACTTTTCTTCGGTACATCTCAGACATGTACCTTCATGCTCTTTTTGAATTCAGGCATCTCAGTCACCACCTAACTCACAGACCTCCGTGTTGAGTCACTGGACATGGTCCCTAGTGGACTAGATATAACCCCAAACTCTAAAACATCTTTGAAAAATCTATTTTCAAACATGTACCTTTCCATCGATGAGTGCCACCCCGAAACCTTTGAATTCCATTTCCGAGATGGACATGAGGTTCTTCTTACGATCAGGTACATAAAAGAGATCCTAGGGTTCCCTGCTTTCTTTGAAGAGTCGACCATTTCCTTGATGACCTGCATTACTTATCATTCCTCCGATCATTGAAGATGTCCCTGGAATGATTATTATCCCTGGAATGATTATTATCTTCATCAAGAGATGTGTCCCTATCCTTCGAACACTCCTTCGCATGATGGCCAAACTTATTGCAACCAAGGCATCTGCCTTTCCTTCCACCCTTAGATACGAACTTCCCAACGAAGTGATCTTAAGTAGGCCATCAAAAACTTCCACTGTGCCATTCTGATAATATTCTCTACTTCGGTGATTGCTCTTTCACTCTTGTTAGGCATTGTCTTCACATCAACTCCGATCCCATGTTAATTTTAGGTGTGTTCTTTGCTAGAGAAATTTATTTCAATTTCTTTTTTAGATTAGAAATCACATCAGCATAAAGTAAACTACAGATAGAACATAAACATAAATCAAAGAAGACAAGCCAAGACAAGAGGACACAAGATGTGGCGCTAGCTACGGACAAACCCCACAATGTGGGGAAACCCTTGATCAATTCTTCTTTTATGTTCTTCAAAGTTCAGTAGAGAAAGTGAGAGAGATATTACATTTACAATAGAAGTCAACACTTTGACTTTTGATATCTATAGAGATCAGTTGAAGACATATTGCTTCAACTAGTTCTCTAAGGTGACTTCTTCACCTATCATAGTGTTGAATCTCATCCATTTGTTGCACCATCATGCTGCATCATGCATCATCATGCTGCTCATGATCACTATGATGCCCATACATCATGTTGTCCATGATCTCATAGATCATGTTGCCCATGCATCATGTTGCTCATGATCTCATCTATCATGTTTCCCATTCATCATGTTGCCCATGCATCATGTTGCTCATGATCTCATCTATCATGCTACCCATTCATCATGCTGCCCATGATCTCTTACATCATGTTGTCCTTTACTAACATGTCCATCATCTCAGTGATGTACCAAAATATCACTGAGTTGTTCTAATTGATCCAAGAGAGGTTCCAGCACTGTTGGTGCAATCCTCTTGCCTCTTAAATAGCTTGTCCTTGAGGTTTCACCACTATCAAGTCCATGTTGTCTAAAGTTCTTCTATGACAACACTTAGTCACCATGAATAACATATATAACAATCTCCATGATGTGCATACATATGTCTCCATGAAAAACGTATAGCAGTCTCCATGACCTGCATATCTATGCCTTCATGAGTAGTGTATAATTGTGGATAGATGTGAGATTATATTTTCCTCTTGATAGCAGTTAGGTCTCCTTTTAGAGCTTCATTATATAGTGTATTAAGGCAGCAAATTAAGCCTCTCCTTACAGCGATGTATAATATTACTTAGGACATCATATGACTGTGAATAAGGTCAGCATATAGTTCACATTACCTCAACCTGTGTAATGCCTCCTATAGCTGTAGATGGACCCCTTTATGACTGCGGCTTAGAACAGCGAGTTAGGTATCTCATTTATACAGCTAGGACTTGTGTTTAAGTCTCCTCTTGACCTGCGTATAAGGCCCTCCTTCGTGCTATAGATTAGGCTCCTCTCATCAGTAGTTAGGGCCCCCTTTAGTCCACGAATTAGGGCTTGTTTAGACTGTGTATTGTAGCTCCCCAAGACAACAGATAGATCTCCTTCAATTTGTGGCTAGTGCTCTTCATTTGGCTATGACTAGGGCATCATCCTCTCTGCGATTAGATTTAATGCAGCTAGGGCATCATACTATGCCAGCGTATTCTTTAGTATCTCTCCTTCTCCAAAAACCCAAGACGTGGAGAAGAGATCACATAAAGAGTGTGTGCAAATGACTTCAAATCCTCTTCTATTTATAAAAATGAAGATGATGAATAGACATGACTATTGGTCTTTTGAGCCTACTCAAGTTGCTTGCCGACTTGACAATTTATTTTATAACATAAATAAATTCATAACTTCATAAATACTTATCGGAATCGGATGATCTTTAGATCAATCCTACACCTCTCGACGAGAGGGATCTAATAAAAAATATCAACTGCCATAAATAAGCTGACCCGCATGGATTTTGGCCCTAGTTTCCAACTTTAACACTTCTTGAACTCATTATTGTTAGCTTTCTTTGTCTCGTCTACTGTTGCTTTTGGGTGACCCGAAACTACTTAATATACCAACTTAGTGCTCTATCCTGTAGTGATGTAACGAGTTTCACTTTCTTCAAATCATCATAGGTCACTTGTGTGACTTCCATACAACATCTGCTACAAGCAAAAACTGTTCAGGGTCTTTTGTCCCTAGACCTCTAAATATGGGCATCTTCATATCATTGGCCATATTGAATAGTGGAGATGGAGGTGGAGGTGGAGGCATAGGTGTAGGTGTGTGAGGCAGAAGTGATGGCAGAGGTGGAGTGGATGGATGTGGTATCCCCACAATACCTTGTCTTACGATCTGTAGCACACCTAGAGGTATCCTAAGAACACTACTTTCTTCATCCCTATCAGACGCTCCCAATAGAGGACTATATTGAGCACCTGAATCTAGGTCTCTTATGAATGTTTTTCCTCTTTCCATAGCTCCCATCAGATCTCTTCTAAACATTAATTTAATGGAATAACCCTTTTCTCGCACAACAACATTTTAATCCAATTCTCCATGAAATTCAGGTACTTACCTCTTGGTCCTTTGAAGAATTTCCATTCAACTTCACTACATATTAAAGATGTATCAATTGTGAATTTAGTGATGAATCCACCAAAATGCTATCATTCCAGTAATCAATAGCCCTCGCAATCTTGTTTTCTGAAGCTTCCAAATGCCTTACCAATTCTAGAGTCCACACGTTAGGGTTGTCCAACTTCCATGTGCATTAGCTATCTGCCAATTTCGACAACCACTGGTGTAATTCGCATGGAAAAGAACAAAATAAAATTGTGTGTTCGCCTGTATACATGTACCTATTCAACCACTCTTCCTTCGATAGACGTGGATTCATGTTTTCCTGAGCTGTGAGCTCGTGCAGTTTCTGATCTATCCACTTCTCAATTTCTTTCTTAGTTGGGAACCATTTATTTGACATCACACATTCCTCAAACAGATCCCGATCCTGGAAACAGAACCATTTGTTGCCTTAAGGGGTCTTGACACAAGTTCATAGTTAGTTTCTCCAACCAACAAAACCCTAAACCACTACCCCTTTCAGCAACAACCTTTGTAGCGTAGGCTTGTGTCTCACCTGAATCAATATTGATGGATGAAAAAACTATGTTTCTACATCCAAAGGTTTGTGTGATGGGTTTTAGTTACTTCTAAGGCTTTGTCCCGTCCTTTGTGAACCCTAACCCTCTAATTGCAGAAATCATAGAAACTTACAGAAACAATATCTAACCCTTCAAGGAACATTTAAAACATTGACAACATCATGTAAACTATCAAATCTACTACTTTCACACATCAATTAAGTGTTTCTTCAGATAATTGCAGAAAAAGAGAGTGAATACATAAATTGCACAAGTAAATGTAAAGGCACATATACACAATTGTAGCTCCAAAAGTAGTCTTTATTGATATAATATCTCTATTATAGACTCTTCTTCCTATCACACACAGTTGCAGGGGCCCGCACACTCATCTTGCAGACTTACCAAGGTCTCTACGCACATAGCAGAAGGAGCCTTCCCCTTCACACAAGTGTAGAAAACAAACTTTTCTACCTCAGGCTACTTTCTCATTCTTCAATTCTTTCCTGACCTCCTATGAATCGCTAAGACTTCTTTATATAGTTCTTTCTATTACAATACCATGGTTCGCGAACCATGGGCGGGTCACAAAACATCCTATCTTCTAACAAACTAAGGGACTAAATCCCCTTTGAGTCCTATGGCCTTTGTGCTCCACTCCCACAAAAAGCGAAGACTTTACATAATTAGCAAAATTGATTACAAAATTTACCCCACGAGACCTTGTCCCAACAATGAGTTCCAACTAATCTGTTGATCACCTAGGGAGGCTTGTAGGCTCCTGAGTGGTTTGTAGTCTTTATGGGATGTTAGTTTATTGTCATTTTTTCGTCCCCACTTCCCTAACTAGAACTTAGAGGTTAGGTCATATCATAGTGAAACTCACCTCATGTTTTTCCTAAAGAGCTTGTAAAAGTGTGTAAATGTGGTGGGAGGCATTACACCAATGATAGAATGTGGGTATTACGGAATTATTGTGCCAAGAGGTGTTCTCATATTAGGGAAAAATTTAAGGATGAATTTTTTTCTTAATGTTTAGAAACATTTGCGAATCATGATAGTCCATGGTGATATTTTTTATAAAAGTACTCAAATTTCTAATGATTTTATATAGTCTTTATAAAATTCTAGCGATTTTGAGGTAAAATAATTTATCCTATCAAATTTGGGCTAATAATTTTTAGAATAAATGGAAAATAGATTTTTTGAAAATCCATGGAAAAATAGTCTATCTATGAATATTAGCCCCTAAACTTTTTCCTACCAAATATGAAAGACATGTTGTAATGTCTTGTCTTGTTCTATTATGTTATCTAAACATTTTGACTTGATCAAATTACATAAAAAATAAATTATAAAATAAAATAAGATAAAATAATTATTAATTAAAACATTTGAATGCCATCAAATTACATAAACATAAAATAAAATTTAAAAAATAAAACAAACTAAATTAAATTAAACTTATAATTAATAATTAAACTAGTGTAGATCCATTTTAACTCTAATCTATCAAGCTATAAGAGGATCAAATCTTTTGAGGTGCAAATCTTTTCTCAAGTTCTGCACTCATTAATAATTAAACCAGTGTAGATCTATTTTAACCCCAGATCTATCAAGCTCTAAGAAGGATCAAAAATTTTGAGGTGCAAATCTTTTCTCAAGTTCTGTACTCAAAAAAGAGGTTTGCACTTTGAGAAATTTGATTCCTCTTGACACTTAACAAACTTGAAGTTAAGATAAATCTAAATTTGTTCACTAACTCTTAAGTTATGTTTGATTTTTTTAATGTTGATGCAGAAGCTGACCCACATGTTGGATGGAAAAATGAATTGTCTAATTAATACAAAATCCAAGTCACATATTGCATGAAAATATGGGAAAATGAATTATCCAAGTGTGGATTGTGCAAGGCCTTCTAACAATTTTTCATAGCCTACAATTCACTCCTCGGCCTTGAATTTGATACTTAATGAAAACCTAAACCCCACACAAACTAACCTCATAAATATCCTAAATATTATATAATTTATACACGAAAAACTTAACTATTATATAATTTATACATGAAAAAATATGTTGTAATTTTTTTCATAAAAATAAAATTATGAGATAATTTCCCAAATATGACATCGCAGTCGACTATAGACTATACTCATTTCATATAAATGCTAGACCCTTAAGTCTTATATGATATAGTTCCATTTAGTTTAGGGTTATTCATGAAGTGAATTTTAATACATTCGTAAAGCCATTTCCCACAACACATAATTTCATGTCTAGCGCTACCACCTGACTCATTATGAGGAAACGCCGAAAGAGCAGTGCGTTATTGCGGTTTAAAATAGGTGATGGGATTGAGGTTTCAAGTACTGAAGAAGGCTTCAAGTAATGAAGAAGGCTTAAAATCCTGCAAAATTTATCAAGAAGGCAAAAGGAAAAATAAAGGAAAAATATTGTTGAGGAGTTGATAAATATAAGATGATGACTTCATATGCCATGGAAAAGGTGGAACCTTTCCTTTGTCTTCATGTCTACAATGATTCATTTTCTTTCAAGGTGAAGGTAAGAGTTGTTCAAAGGTAACATAAATAACTTCACATTCCATGGTGAAGGTAGGATCTTTCCTTCATCTTCATGTCGACAATGTTTATTTTACCGTAAGGTGAAGGAGTTCCTAAAAGATAATATGACCACCTTCACATTCAATGGTAATGGTAGGATACTTCTTTTGCCTTCATGTTTACAAGGTTGCACTTTCCTTTAAGGTGAAGGAAAGACATAGAAAATATGTATATAGTTTCACTAATTAAATTACACTATAGTTTGTTCATAAAATACGTTATTAAACCAAAGGTTAGTATGAACCATTATGAGTTTTCATAAATTTTTCCATTTAAGATCATCTTATTTCTTCTATGCATATAAAGAATAAAGCTAACCAAAATTTTGATTTCATCCTGTTTCTTATTTGCATACAAAGAATAAAACTAAATAGGAATTCTGATTTGTTTTGTTCTGTATAATTTTTTGTCATCATATTCGATGCACCTAGTTAGATTCTCATTTAAAATTACCTCTATCACCCTCTCCTTCTCACTTGTTTTGTTTTGGGATTGTTAAATTGTTTTGAAAGCGTTGGTTTGGTAAATGTGATTTCCTTATTTTATCTAGATGTTAAATGTTGAGTGTTCATTTTTGTATGAGCCACTCTTCAATGAGTTGGAGGGAATATGTTCTCCCTACAAAATGTCATCATAAGGGATTTTAAGTATTTGCAATTTTGTAGTTGAAGTATATAATGTTACAAAAAGTTAAAACTTAAGGCTAGGTTTGTGGAAGGTCACATTTTATAAGTTTCTTCAAATGAAGGCTCACAAATTTCACAATAGAATGTTTGTCGATCCCATAATAGAAGCCTTCAGTGTTGCTAGAGAAAAATGATTTGTGGATAGAATTGAATGTGTGCAAGTGCCACAGAGAAAGCTTGCAGATAGTGGTTATCCTTGTAAAAATGTCATTTCATTTGGGCATGACAACCTGGATGAATTTTCCTCCATAGAGAGAATACTCTATCCCAAATGTACAATTCTGACAACATTATTTTGGAGGTGGGGAAAAACTGACAAGAAATAACAAACATTTTCTAGGAAAATATAAGATCCTAAAGATTATATATTGAATCCACCAAATTTTGTGTATAGTATACTAATAAGTACCAATGACAACGGTAGGAATATTTTATGCATTTATTTTTTCAGTTAGGGAAGTGCAGGGCTAAAGCTCCAGGTACCAACATTTTCACTGTGGCCTAGGAGGTCTACACTATTTTCTTAAAATGTTTCCATCACCAGGGTGTGGCACTCACATAAACTCGTATCTGTCCTGGCAACCCAAGGCACTCTTGAAACACATTTCATGCAAAAATCCAGCAAGGATGCCCTAGATGCATCTTGTGACAAAGGTATGAAGGGAACCTCCTAAGCCATTATTACTAAAGTTATTCCCCAAACTAGCCTCTTCTATAAACAGTAACAGTTTGTGCTTCTTTTTGTCAAACCTAAGCTTCCACTTACTCTGGGTCTGAAATTGAATCTAGAAAATTGTAGATTATTCTCCTTCAATAGTACTACATTGATAAACTTCATAATCCCTTCCTATCTATTAGCTAAATCTTAAACAATTTCAAGGAAATATCATTGCTTCAAAACAAAAATTATTAATTACATGACAATTGAAAGTTCCATTCAGAACTATGAAAGATAAAATGGGTCTATTTTGTCTGAACCAAATCATGGGTATGAATGCTGAGATACATATTTTTAAATGCTAGGTTGAAGCATAATTATTCAGCCAAATTCTTGACAAAAATAAAAGGCTTGAAACTACTCCCATTGCCTATCAAACATGAGAATTCATGTTTTAGAAATTAATTCTTCAAAAACAAATCCAAAAAATCAAAATGTAAAGAGTGGGAAAGATTACTACATTCATTGGGGTAAAATATGCATCTTAGCATGATCCCGTAGTCCCCATCATGCGTCTAACATTCATCACAAAGAATGAGGTCCAGCCCACAGTCCCAAACATATATAGAGAGTTGAATTCCATATGCACCAAAATTATCATGTCCTCCTTTCTATACGCATTGGATTGAATGGTAGCAGATAGTACTTTCTAGAGTCCAGAGCATAGCCTAAAGCATTAGGTCCCTTTGAAAAAAAAAAACCCTTATCTATTTTTCCTTTAGGTATCATATCCTTTGTTGGAGATAGAATTTCATGCCTTCCAGGACCATCAAGAAAATCTAGATCTTTTCCTTTGACAATTGCATTCAGGGCACTAAAAAAATGATTTGTTATAATAGAACAATAGTGCTCATCACATGCACCACTGGGAACTCAGATCACAACAATTTTTTGTGGAATTGAAGAAGAATCCTTGTAAAAATGAACTTTTTAGGACAGCAAGAGGATGAGCTTCCATCTTATCCTCATTTAAGAATGCAACATTGAGCTCGTTCTAGATTACCTGTGTAATGTAAGGCTCAAGGAATGATTCTCATCATCATGGGAAAGAATTAAGACCCCTGTAAGGTCTACAAATGAATCTATATTGTGCCATGACTTCTCCCTCACTACGGGCTTCACAAGACCATTCCAAATATGTAACATTATTCTTATGTTCACTAGGCAAAGCATTATTTTCCAATATGGTGTTTCTAAATAAGGTTTTGAACAATGTCAGGAAATTTTTTATCAAATGGGAGAATTGTTTGCATTATTTTTGAAGTCATGGGTGAAATTATGGCTTCCATTGCCCCCAATGAAGTTGCGGAAACCCTCGAGGCATGTATCATGGCCTTTTAGAGTGGAAATGAAGAGCAAGATTGATAATAGACTCTTACTGGAAAAATAGTACATGTCCTTCAAATAGTATATTATATTATGGAGTAGCTCCACACAATCCTGTTGGGCCACATGTTCATCTCCCCAAACAGGGACATGGGCTAAAACATTCAGAGTAGGATTACAAAAGTTGTTCCATGGTGGCTTGAACAAAATCCTTGGGTTCTTATGATCAACACCTGGATATGTGACCTACGTACACATGCACAGTTCAGGCGGTATGTATACTAGGCAGTATACATAACAAGTTTGACTCATGAGTATGACCTCAAACTTGGATGTCAAATACAACTCATATTGATTTAGCTTGTTTGATCCAAATCACAGAAAACCCTAGAACAAGGGTTACATTCCCATTCTTCCCTCACCGAGGGAAATGTAGCCTCAAAAGAAAAAGAAAAAAATCTAATACAGCAACTACACACGCCCTTCCTAGAGGAAATTCGACATTATTCCAACCCTTTCAAGAATGTCCTTAATTTGATGGGATGGATTCAGCCCAAGCCCATCACATTCTTCCAACGCTCCATTCTACTCAACCCCAAGCATGACCCATAATTCATGTTCATGCCAAACTCCTTTAATATTTCCTCCACTTCATCACTTTCATCATTTGCAACAAAATCAAGCACAATATCTTTGCAAAATGGGTCTGAAACAATGAGAAAAGTAAGAAAATGGTCATGTGGAAGGGTAATAACATAACCTGTAGTGATGTTAGCAACATAGAACTTGGCATCACCATAAATTTAAGGTGAGATGTCCAATTGCTTCTTGCTAGATTTAGCAGAAGAAAAAATGGAATTGATCTTCTTCCTATGAGGGGAAAGGACCTGTAAATATGTTCTTGGCTGCCCATTCTCATATATTGAAAACACAACCATTCCCAGTTCATTTATCGATGGTGATCGAGGTCAACGCCTACTCTGATCTTGGCCTTTTCGAATAATTTTATCCATGTCTCCACCACCTATGATGATCCAACGATGCAAATCCTTCTAATCATATAACACACAAAATCAACCATGCACAATGAGACATAGTGACATGGAGGGGAGTTCCTCGACATAATTAGTTTTTAATAATATACAATTTTAAATTTCAACAATTAATAATTTAAAAAATAATAAATGTTTATTTTTTTATTTTCAAACTTGGCAAAGTTATTATTAATATATTATAATTTAACATTAACTGTAAAAATAATCTTTATGCGAACAAAACACTAATACTTAAGTGAGACTGAAATTAAACGTATACTATTTCTTTTTAAAACAACCTAATCAAATCTTTGACATTATTTAATTAACAATTTACAGTTTAAATTCAACCATAAAAAAATAATAAAAAAATAAATAATATATTTATTTTTCAAACATTTTGGCCATAAATTATTAATATAATTATAATTTATATTAAATTGTAAAAATAATATTTAGCGTACAAGACACTAATACTTAAGTGAGACATGAATTAAAACATATAACTCATTATTTTTAAAACCACCCTAGATCAATCTTAACTCCAGATCTACCAAGCATCGAGAGGGATCAAATCTCTTGAGATACAAACCACTTTTAAAGTGAAAAGAGATATAATCTCTCTTGGCCCTTAATAGATATTCAGAGTTAGTATATATCTAAGATGGTATATAGTTAAGGTCTTATCCTTGTTTGGGTAAAGTGAAGATAATTTACCAAAAAAAAACAATTTTGAGGCTTTAAATTTTAGTAACAAATTTTGAAAAAAGTTATTGTAGAAAAATGTTTTTTTCTTGCATGTATGTAATAGATATATGTTGGCATATAATAGTCATGAAAAATTATAATATTGTCCCCAATTATGTAAAGTGAAAGATAAAATCCCAAAACTTATTTTAGAGTTTTAAATTTTAGTACTAAACTTTGATTGGAAAGTGATTGCAAAATAATGTTCAATGATTATAGGTCTGTTTAATTAAAACAATGTTTTTGCCTTTCCTTGACAAATTTTGATGATTTTGCCTGAAATCTAGCTATTGAAATGATGTAATTGAGTTGTAAAATCGTGCATATTCAAAATAGCATTTCAAATAGCAAAAAAAGAATCATTTCACCAAAAATTGTATGGCGTGTGAGAAAGAGAAAAATTTAAAAAACAAACTTTCGATAAGAATATTTTCCCATTGTCTTAGTTTCAAACTTATGCTAATACTTCTATCACAATTTTCTGGTTCTATATTTATGCTTTGAGTTATCCAAATAAGTATTTGTTTAGAGTTACGCTAATATCATGTTAGAATCCATTTATTAACATGGCATAAGGTCAATCTACCAAGCTACATATTATGTCATAGCAACATACATGTGGGTTGAAAGGGTTTTTGTTTACAAATAAATATTGAGAAAAATAGTGTTTTTTTTTAGCATTGTTGATGAAGATATTTGAAGACATTATTAAGCTTCTTAATATCATGTAAATTGTTTTCAAAGTTTGAGATATATAGTCTAGTAGGGTCTAAATGTTAATATAGTATCATTAACACAGTGTGATGTTAACAAAGCCAATGTCAATGGAAAGTGGAACAATTCTGAGTGTAGAAATGATTTACCCATACCATGAAGATGGAGTAATCATAGTTTCTAGCACTACCAAAGTGGTTATTTGTGCATTGTGAACTAGTGTTACTGATAGTTGCAATCCATGTTCATCAAGTGGCACACCTATGGGGTGATAAAATATGTAAATAATATATGATCTCCTAGAATATTGGAAAATACATAAGTACATAGAGTTTGTTTGATCCTATGGAATCACGGGGAATATTAAGAACTTTTCACAGCTAAATTTGAATAATTCCAATATTGTTTTCCACTTGGTAATTAGTGTTTAGAAGGACATGCCACTCATGTTATCAAATGAAATTCCCATGAGTTTTGATGAGCTACAAAATTCAACTTTGTATTGCCAAATCATTCACTCTATTTTTTACCAATTACTCCATTTTCCCTATTTTATCTCTAAAAACCCTAAATCTACACCATGGGCAGCGAAGGTTTGAAATGTATATACTAGTTTTATTATTTCCATTCATGGATTAGAACTAGAGGGTGATTAAAGAGTAGTGTGGTATTCTATATAAATATATTGGACAAATAAATTAAGAGGTGCTAACTTGAACTTGTAAAGGTACGTAGCCAATATGATTTGGTTGCAAGCATATGGTGATAAAGGAAAGAGACATATGGTACCTATAGAATTAACCACGTGATATAAAGAGGGAACAATTTAGTTTGAGCATCTACGAAGATTTCAGACACTCAGGTGCAACTATTTGCAAATTATTCCATGGACATTTTACACTATACTAATCATGTATTGATCCATTTTGTGGGTTTTGTCTAAGTCCGAGAAAGGTGTCATGTGTTTCACAAGTTGTATTAATGGTTGAAGATCAACTGAAGATGCCTCGGTGTGTAAAAATTATTGTGACGCCGAGGGAATATGTATTGTTGCTCATAAGCTTTCTTTGTTATGTCTGGTATATATTTGGAAATATGATGTATCATGTGATAAAATTGATTTGGTTAGCATAGCCTCTGAATTTACATGGTTTGTTGGGACATAGATGCCTTTCCATCTTATAGATATATTTACTCCTTAGAATAGAAAAAGTAGTACGAGAACTATAATGTAATTTTTCTTGCTTTAATATAAATCATGTTTGTGGATGCATAGTCCTGCCTACTGATGTTGTACTAGTGAATTTGTGATTTCTTAGGCATAGTCTAAACCCCAAGTTGGGCTTGCTCAAGGTAAGGTCATGCGCTGAGTCTATTTGCTCGAGGTAAGGTCATGCGCTGAGTCTATTTTCACAATTTGTGTGTTTTTTTTGCAAAGTTGTGTTTTATTTGGTTGTGGATTAAATAGGATTTACTGAATAATTTATGCAAGGTGTGCTTATTTCATTTTTTGCAATGTGTTATAATTTATCATGTTTCTTTGTTTGTCACTTTCTTGGCCCATGTTTTGATTTTGAAAATATAAGGCTGATGAACCAACTATTGTGAAACTAGATGTAGTTGCTATAAAAGGGGGAAGCCTTGCCACGAAACTAAGAAATAGTTGGCATGAACCACAATCTTATATATTTGTCTACCCCGAATAGGAATAATGACTTGGAACCAAGAATTGGAAATCTCAATACATAAATTACCATGTGACCAAACCTAGGAAGGAAAGTTAGGCTTTGTTTGGACATAGGTTCCACATTACCTATAGGTTTTATTTCTTTGCATGTAGGGTTGGTAGGAATTCTGATGCTTGTCATATATACAACAACAAGAACCTCACAAGTCTATTAAACCCTGGGTTGATAAATTAAATAATAAAGTGAATGCTTGATCTTATCATGATTAGAAAATAAGTATTCACGCCATCATTTTTGGCACCGTTTCCAAGGAGGCACTCAGAAGTGTTAATATTCCTACATTAGGTCAAACAGGAATGATAGGGAGTAAGATTTTCCAAGGGAAGATATTTAATCCCTTTTAGTAACCTACATCTTGAATGTCCCACGCTTAAGACGATGATAATTAGAACACCATGAGTAAGGAAAAGAAAATGGATTTTAGGACTCCAACATGTGGTGCAATAGGAGCCACACCTACTAACATTTTGGAAAAAGAAAAAGGGAATCCTGTGAAGGTCACTTTTGTTCAGAATAGTATGGTGGGGTAGTCACCAAAAGGAGAAACACCAAGGAGGTAAGAGGTTACATTGGACCCCAAACTAGAAATTTCTTCAGGTTCTTATAAATTTCATAATCTTGAAACTCCAAAAGGGGAAAGGATGGCATAAGAAGTGGAAAACTACCTAAATAAGGACATGTTCTGAAGTTCAAATATAGCTTAACCATAAAATAAATCCCACCTATATTAAAAATAAGTTATGAACAACTCTTAGTTATGTTGGATAGAAGTTACACATTTTAGCTCCTTTGCATGCTCTTCATTTCTCATTTGGAGCACATCCCAAAAGTCTGTGAGGAGAATTTCACGTTCCCAATAAAGAGCCTTTCGAACATACAGTGCCTAAAGTAAAAAATGATAAGCGAGTTTTGTATTTGTTTTAAAGTTCATTTCCCTTTATTACACTTGTATTATACGAAGAACATATATTTTGGTCAACATATTCCATATAGGGCATTAAGACTGTAATGGTCTCAACTTTAGCAGGGGATCCAAGATTTTCAAGCAGGTCACCTATTGGACCCACAGCAATAGATTCACGAAGCTTTTCTTCATCTTCAGCCACAGTAACTCTGAAACCCTTTTAATTTGGCCCTTTATTTTTGTAGGAGGTATTATTATTGGACTGATACTTACTTTCTCCCTTTCTCTTGGAAGATTTATTGGTTAGTTGACTACCTACATCTTGCAAGTTACCACATTTCTCATTTGCCTTACATTCTCCTGAATGTTATGAAACCCTAGTTTCACTTTGATTTTTATTGGCACGGGTAGATCTTCTCACTGATTCCAAACTATCACATCTCCAGTTTTCTTACAATTCAGTTTTGAATTTTTATTTTCACTTTTATTACAAATTTTGGCAGGACTATATCTTTAGCATGTCCAATGTGACTTTCATTATTTGGTTTATAACCATAGTACTGTCTTTGATCTCAATTCTCATGTGAACACAATTATCCTAGAATATGGTATGGATTAATGTTCATACCAACTACAACTACTAATTCCCCTAGATTATAACTTGCTATGCTCACATGTGTTTTACTTAAATCTTTGTTCCCACGTGTACCATAATGGAAGTGTCAAAGCAGCCACAGACTATTTATCATCTAGAATAGTAAGAAATAAGGTTGTATACTTGTAGTTTGGGAAAGTATTGTGGCGCCAATCAAATGAATGAATGCCTTGAAACTTCATCTCATATATTTTAGAGTAACAAAATACATATTGCAATAACGCTATTATGGTAAAATCTATAAGAACTATTTGAGTTTATATAGGTCTAGACCTATTTATATATTTGGTCGGGTCCATTTTTCTAATTTATGAGCTTGCGTATTGTACAACTCCTCTTTTTGTACCATCATATTATTTCTTGTTTATGTTAGTAACTTCCACAACATATACTTTAAATTTCAGTGTTCCTCAGAACTTATTTAACTACTGGATAAGATGTTCATCCAAATATCGTTCTACCATTTGCAATCAAGTTTTCGTAATTGTAACACACTTTTTCCTATCAAATCCAAACATATGTCAAGTGGGTGTATGTTGTTTCCCTTTATTACTGATAATGTTAATTTTGCTACCATGGTTTGGTGATCAAGAAGTGAAAATTTGTTGGTTTTCTCATATTTCGTGGTATATTACTAGGAATTGGTACAACTCATAAAATATTGAGTGACAACCAAACAATACTATCCACTCTACCCTTTGTAATTGGCACAATCCTTTTTATTAAAAAATTTGGGTTGGGTTGTCTTTAGCCACAATTTCTATTGCCAACTTGCATTCGTAAAATTTGCAGTCAAACCTGGTCAACTTGTGGTCAATACATGTTAAAGTCCTCCTTTTACATTAGTTCCTATGCCAAAAAAAGGTGGCTTGTTGAGATAGAAATCCACCCTGAAAATTGAAGCCAAAGGATGCCCAAAAAGTCAAAGTCAATGCTGGTCAATGCTAGTCAAACTGCAGAAATTTTTGATATTTTTGACCCTGCAATTATGTCCTGTAATTCAACCTCCTTGTGCCATACATGGGAGAGAGAGAATGGCCAATGCTTTACAAACCAATGAGAGAAGGAGAGAGAATGTGCGTGTGATGTTGATGCCAAATGAGGTGAGAGGTCTCTTGTATTTATACAAGTCGTTGAGGGTGAAGGGTCCTTTCCATTGGGCTCCATGAGCCTACATGATGATGTGGCCGACCTAATCAATTTGCACATGTGTGGGCATAAATTCAAAATCACACTTCTACTTGTCCAACTTAGATTATCTTTATATAGATTTTGGTCCTCTCGAAAATCAGAATTTAATGCAATCATCATCTCCATCAAATGAGTTGTCCCAAGGTGGAATTTGGCCCTATTTTCCAATTTTAACATTGACACGCATGTAAAACTAAATCCCACACAAACCAACCTCATAAACATCTTAAAATAGATGTAATTTATACACAAAATATTATGCAATATTTTTTTTATAGAAAAATAAATAAATAAATAAAAATTATGAGATAGTTGCCCAACTATGATGTCACAACCCAATATACTCATGGCCTAACCCTAATGGAGTCAAAGAAAATTGAACATGTACCTCATGACAAAGAGTCAAAAACCTGGTGAGAGAGCTTCAACCAACTAATATACCCATCAAGTCTATAAATATTATAAGTCTTATATGGTATCGTTCCATTTGTTTATTTTTTATTTCCCCCACTTGAGGGTTTTCACAAAGTGAATTTTAATACTCACCCATAGTATTTTGGCACAACACTTAATTTGAGTACCCTACCACGTGACTCATCATGAGAACGACAGGAAGAGTAGTGCATTATTACGGTTTAAAATAAGTGACGTAGTTGCTGCTTCAAGTAATGAAGAAGGCTTCAGGGAGTTGGTTTCTTGCCACCATTATTAAGAAGGCGCTAGTCGCAGTGCATTCTTCATTGAATACCGAATAGTTTTTAAGTTTGATTTTTTGGAAAGTTCTAGTTTATTTTCTTATCTAATTTGGTAAGAAGCTGGCAAGGATTAATTGAAATCACAAGTAAGAATCTGGCGAGGATTCATTGAAATCACAAGTACAAGTTTCACAGGAGAACCCTTCACAATCGAGGTGCCCAAGGGATTTTCTTAGGTACAACAAAAATCAAGATTTGACCACAACTTTTTTTGTCAGATTCCAGCTAGAAATTTGCCTATAACTCTAAAAAGTCACACTTAAAGATTATTCTATTGAATACAGGGACTTGATTTCCGAGTACGAGAAACCAAATTCAAAACTGAGAGAGATTGTAAATGTCTCTCATATTAGGCACTAGCCACCGAATCTGAATAGGAAAATATTTAGTGGGATGGGGTTGTCAAAGCCATCCTCCCTCACAGTAATAATCTGAAATAGGTTCACATTCATCAGGATTGGACAAATGACAAATGGGTTACGGCTTCAGACGCAGAGTTATGGGATTTCAATAAAATTTCAATTTTGAATTGACTTGAGAAATTTTCATTTCAATTGGGATTTTTTGGATTTTGATGGTTCTATATTAGATTTATTAACTTGCAAGGATTTGCACTGATTTTCATATTTGTCATTAATGACCTAAAAATGACCTAAAAATGGTTACAAATTGTTATTCTAATCCCATTGCATCATAATTTATCTCTTACTTCTAGACATTGGCTACCAAATTTGCTTGGGAAGGGTTTTCTAGTGATTTGTTTGGGGGTAAATCAGGATGTTGCTTCAGACATGATTTCTGACAATGTTATTTTGTACTTAGTTTTCTCAATCGAAATGTGGGATTAAATGAATTGAATCCAAACTCTCCAAAACTTTCTACTAAAAATATGGTCAATATTAGCTTGGAATCAACTAGATGATCTACTCGTGCAAACAAAAATCGAAGTGAAACCACGGTTTCAAACTTTCAGAAAAATGTAAGGCAGATGAGCAATGTGGTAAATTGCAAGCTGTAGGTAATCTTTCTACTAAAAATCTGGTGAATATTAGTTCGTAATAAGTGAGAATATATACTTGTGCCAATAAAAATCAAACTAAAATTAGGGTTTTAGAACATTTAGGAGAATATAAGGAAGATGAACAATGTGGTAACTTGCAATTTGTAGGTGGTATTTCTACTAAAATTACGGTGAATATTAGTTTGTGCAATGTCCCTCTATTGCAGTAAAACTGCTTTGGTTAGACTGGGTTGGGTTAGAAAGAATGGTCGAAAAGTCAAAGAAGAATATTTAATTAATTATGTAAATGGTTATTTATTAATAA
Source organism: Pinus taeda (assembly GCA_000404065.3). Taxonomy (NCBI): domain Eukaryota; kingdom Viridiplantae; phylum Streptophyta; class Pinopsida; order Pinales; family Pinaceae; genus Pinus; species Pinus taeda. Next base: position 138,916 of record APFE031407058.1, read on the forward strand.
ATAAATTTATGAGATGTATGTACTTGGGAATGAGACACCTAGAAATGAGATTCTTCCCAAAATAAAATATTATTGATAAATGAGATTTGATATTTTTTTCATGATAAGTATTCTAGAATAAAATTCTAGATAAGCTTAAAGGATGGGAAAGAAAGATCCATTAAGTTGCTTAGATGGAGAAATATGCTATGCTTAGAAAAGACTAAAATCACCATGGGAGAGAAAGGCAGGATTTTATGGAAAATCCTAGGCAAGTGGATAAAATGATCCACAAAAGCAGGATGCCGCTAAATGAAACATTATCATGAAAGGTGTTAAATACCTATGAAGGGATCAAGAAGGGGTTTTGGATTCCTAGGCAAGTTCATCTCAGCGCAGGGGGAACTGGAGGTATAGTTCATGGTTGGGTGGTAGGTGTGCTCATCAAGTCCGATATGGTACCGTGGTTTCTGGTTAGAAAATTTGTGCATAACTCATTATGTGATTAATTCTAAATTAGTTTAATGCATTTGAATAATGATTTTAATTTAATTATGTTGCATATTAGTATTAGAACCATTTTAACTCATGTTAACTATGCCATGAGCCTTGAGGTTGATGGATTTCAGATGCTACTAATTTATCTTGCATGTAGACTCTACAATTATTTTCTAGATATTATGGTTTTTGGGCTTTGTTAATGTATGTGATTATATGTAAGTTCTCAATAAGACATGGTATAGATAGGTATAGACAAACCTTAAGATAAATAAATTGTTTATATGTGAGTGAATAAATTCAATTGAGAATGGTAAGTTCTTATGTAAGTATTTTGTATAAAATGAATTGGAAATTGTAGTAAGAGAATGGATTTTATTAAGGTCATATAAGGGAGCATGCTAGGTGGCCAAATGGTTAATGCCATCCTCAAACAATCCATCTCCTCGCAGACAAAGATATCATTTCCATATAACATTTTAAAATACTTAAAGAAAGTCATTATTCCATGATGAATTCAAGAAACAAGGAATAAATCTAGAGAAATCAATAGTTCTATAGGTGCTTGAGACTTGTTGCGAGCTACCATCATCGAAAACAACAGACACGGAATATCATGCGCTACAGTAACTAGTCATGTTAAGGGACGTCAATTCAGTAGCCATGGGGATGGCTCTTGTAGGTTTTAACCCCATACAGAAACTACCTGCATATGAATTCTAAAACACAGAAAACAAACAATGTGAGAGCCTACCACATAAAACACATATACACAAATATTTCCCCTAGATCCCAAAACTGGGACTACCAGCTTCATTTTTCATTATATTCCTTTCAATGTTACAATACATATTTATACATGCCGAAGCAGAAGGAGACTACAGAGCATTGATGCATTGTAACTCTCACTCCATTTCCATGGCTTCCTTTGCTTCAATCATGCATAGATCCATGACTCCATTTCTGATTCCCAACCTCCTCAATTTCTCTAACATAGGGTTTTGCAATGGTTTTGTGGCCACTATGAGCTTACCCAATTGCCTATGCAGTACGCCATGAAGGCTACAGTATCCATACAGTAGATTCCTCCCTTTTACACATAGACGGGCCTGCCCAACCACTATTCGAGGAAATAAAAATGCATAAACATTACTTACTGGGAACCGACAAATGCACTGAAACTTACCTTGAGCGAATGAGGAGGGTAATAGATTCATGCATGGATGACTTCATTGTTCTGAGAACTAGTAATGATGTCGATTTTGGTAGCTGCCTCCAATGCTAACACTTCTCTAACTAATAACACCATTTGTCTTACCACTGTGATCCCCACAACCCCGACCCCGATAACAACACAATCAACCTTTTCAACTGGGAAAGAGCCATCCTCATGGCTACTGAATTGATGTCCTGTGACACAACTGGTAAATGTAGAGTGTGATATTATGCGTTTGTTGTCTTTTATGGTAGCATATCGCAACAAGTCTCGAGCACCTATCGAACTACTGGTTTCTCTGGATTCATTCCTTGGCTCCCAAATTCATCAAGAAATAATGACTTTCTTTGTGTATTTTAAAATCTTCTATGGAAACAATATGTGTGTCTACAAGGAGAGGGCTTTTTTAAGGATGACATTAACCATTTGGCCACCCAGCATGCTCCCTTATATGACATTAATAAATTTCATTCTCTTACTACAATTTCCAATTCATTTTATCCAAAATACTTACATAAGAACTTAGCATTCTCAATTGAATTTATTCATTCACATATAAATAATTTCTTTAGCTTAAGGTTTGTCTATACCTATCTATACCCTCTCTTATTGAAAAGTTACATATAATCACATACATTAACAAAACCCAAAAACCATAATCTCCAGAAAATAATTATAGAGTCTACATGCAAGATAAATTAGTAGCATCCGAAATCCATTGACCTCGAGGCTCATGGCATAGTACACATGAGTTAAAATTATTGTAATACTAATATGCAATAGAACTAAATTAAAAGCATTATTCAAATGCATCAAAATAATTTAGAATTAATCATAGAAGGATTTATGCACATATTTTCTGACCATAAACCATGGTACCATATTAAACTTGATGAGCACACCTACCACAACTTGCTGAGGAATCCACAACCCCTTGTTTATCCCTTCATAGGTATTTAATACCTTTCATGATAAGGTTTACTTTAATGGCATCCCGCTTTTGTGGATCATTTTATCCAATTGCCTATGCTTTTCCATAAATACCTGCCTTCCTCTCCCATGGTGCTTTTAGGCTTTTCTAAGCTTAGCATTTTTCTCCGGCTAAGCAAATTAATGGATTTTCTCTCCCATCCATTAATCTTATCTATAATTTTATTCTAGAATACTTATCATGAAAAAAATATCAAATCTCATTTATCAATGAGATTTTATCTTTATTTTATTTTGGCAAGGATATCATTTCTAGGTGTCCCATTCCCAAGAACATACATATCATATATTTATTTATTAAGAAAATCATTTACATAATTAATTCAATATACTTCTTTGGCTTTTCCATCATTCTTTCTTACCCAACTCAGTCTAACCAGAGTGGTTTTACTGCAACAGAGCGATATTACACAAACTAATATTCACCGAGTTTTTAGTAGAAAGACCACCTATAGCTTGCAAGTTACCACATTGTTTATCTGCCTTATATTCTCCTGAAAGTTCTGAAACCTTGGTTTCAGTTCGATTTTTATTGGCACAAGTAAATCTTCTCAATGATTACAAACTAATATTCACCTTTTTTTTAGTAGAAAGACTACCTATAGCTTTCAATTTACCACATTGATCATCTGCCTGACATTCTCCTAAAAGTTCTCAAACCTTGGTTTCACTTCAATTTTTTTTGCACGAGTATATCTTTTAGTTGATTCCAAGCTAATATTTACCATATTCTTAGTAGAAAGTTGTGGAGAGTTTGGATTCAATTCATTTAATCCCACATTCTGATTCAGAAACTGAGTACAAAATAGCATAGTCAAAAATCACATCTGAAGCAACATCATGATTTACTCCCAAAAAAATCACTAGAAAACCCTTCCCAAGCCAATTTGACAAACCATGGTTAAATGTAAGAGATAAAATTCTAATGTAATGGGATTAGAATAATAGTTTGGAACCATTTTTAGGTCATTAGTTAGGAACTCAATTAATTTTAAACGGCATATATGAAAATCAGTCCAAATCCTTACAAGTTACTAAATCTTATATAAAGCCATCAAAATCCAAAAAAACCCAATTTAAATGAAAACTGTTTAAGTGAATTCAAAATTCAAATTTTATTGAGATTCCATACCTCTTCTTCAGAATTCGTAACCCATTTGTCATCTATCCAATCCTGATGAATGTGAACCTGTTTTAGATTATACTCCCACTTCTCATTGGTATTCTAGAAGTTAACAACATATTTATTACTGTGACTGTGGATGGCTTTGACAACTCCCTTCCACTATCCATCTCGATCATATTCATCAACAACTTCGTTAATGCAGAAGCTTTGCCTATTTAGATCTAGTGGTTGATGCCTAATATGAGGGATGTTTACAGTCTCTCTCAGTTTTGAATTTTGTTTCCATCCTTGGCAATCAAGTCCCTATATTCAATGCAGTAATCTTTAAGTGTGGCATTTTGGAGTTATAGGCAAATTTCTAGCCAAACTCTGGCAAAAAACATTATGGCCAAATATTGATTTTTGTTGTACCTAAAAAAATCCCTTGGGCACCTGAATTGTGAATGGTTCACCTATCAAACTTGTACTTGTGATTTCAATGAATCCCCGCCAGATTCTTACTTGTGATTCAATGAATCCCCGCCAGATTGTTACTTGTGATTTCAATGAATCCTTGCCAGATTCTTGACAAAACCTGAATTGTGAATGGTTCACCTATCAAACTTGTACTTGTGATTTCAATGAATCCCCGCCAGATTCTTACTTGTGATTTCAATGAATCCTTGCCAGATTCTTGACAAATTAGATTATAAAATAAATTAGAAAACTTTCCAAAAAAACACACTTAAAAACTATTCAGTATTCAACGAAGAATGCATTACGACTACCACCTTCTTAATATTGGTGGCAGGAAACTAGCTCCCTGAAGCCTTCTTCATTACTTGAAACATAAAACACGTCACCTATTTTAAACTGTAATAACGCACTACTCTTCTTGTCTCTTTTCATGATGATTCACGTGGTAGGGTACTCAAATTAAGTGTTGTCCCTAAATACCATGGTTGAGTATTAAAATTCACTTTGTGAAAACCCTCAAGTTGGGGATATAAAAAATAAACAAATGGAGTGATACCATATAAGACTTATAAGATTTATAGCCTTGATGGGTAGATTAGTTGGTTGAAGCCCCATCATCAAGTCTTTTGCCCTCTTTTATGAGGCACAAGTTCAATTCTCCTTGAGTCCATTAGGGGTAGACCATGAGTATAGTGAGTAGTGACATCATAGTTGGGCAAGTATCTCATAATTTTAATTTTTATAAAAAAAATACCACATGATTTTTCGTGTATAAATTACATAAATTTTAAGATATTTATGAGGTTGGTTTGTGTGGGATTTAGTTTTACATGTGGTTCGGTGTTAAAATTGGTAACTAGGGCCAAATTCCACCTTGGGATAGTTCATTTGATGGAGATGATGATGCATTAAATTCCTCTTTTTGAGAGGACCAAAATTGATATAAAGATCATCAAAGTTGGACAAGAAAAAGTGTGATTTTAAATTTATGCCCACACATGTGCAAATTGTTCAGGTCAACCACATCATCATGGAGCCAATGGAAACGAATTTTCACCCTCAATGACTTGTATAAATACAAGATACCTCTCACTTCATTAGGCATCAACATCACTCACACATTCTCTCTCCTTCTCTCATTTGTTTGTACAACATTGGGTATTCTCTCTCTCTCCCACATGTGGCACAAGGAGGTCAAATTATAGGATAGAATTGTAGGGCCGAACATCTCAGAAATTTTTGCAGTTTGACTACCATTAACTAGCATTTGACATTGACTTTATGGGCATCCTTTGACTTCGATTTTCAGGGTGGATTTTTGTCTCAGCAGGAAACACTTTTGGGAATAGGAACTGAGGCAAAGGAGGAATTTGACCCGCGTCAACCGCAAATTTAATGACTATTAGTGGTTGACTTTCACCACTATTGGAGGCTGAGTGTGACTAACTTTGACTAAGATTCAAAGGAGAATTTGGACTATTCAATTGACCATCTTCGACTTTCTAGTTAGGGTTGATTTGAATGTTATTGATTGGTACAGTATTGCAGAACTTTGACAAGGTTGTTGTTACTGTGATTTTGTAAGTCAATTTTGACTTTTTGTACTCTCACTCTCTGTTGAAAATTTGATATAATAATAAGATTTGATCAAAGGGTTTTCCCAACATTTTGGATTTTCCCTAGAATTTGCCAAACCTGGTGTCCTCTTGTCTTGGTTTATCTTATGCATTTTGTTTCATGTTCTATCTACTTTTATTGTCAATGTGATTAATGGTTAATGTGATTGTTATTGGAAAACTAAATTGGAAATTGTCATTGGGTTGCTAAAGGAACAATTAAGTAATTGTGCTAAGGATAGAACATACCACTGTCAACTAAAATTAACATGGTATCAAAGCAAAAGTGAAGACAAATCCCAAGCAAAATAGAGAAAAGAAATCACTAAGAGAGCTTTGTTGGACAAGACAATTTGACTAATGGCTACTTCATCTTACTTCAAATATGAGGATAAGCTCAGGGAAAAATCTAACTATCATTCATGGAAGATGAATTTGTACTTGACTTTGGAAGAGCAGGATTCCATGGACTATGTGAAGGGAAGAGTAGTGGAGCATCCTTGAAATGCACCTACTTCTACAAAGAAAAATACAAGAAATGTGAGGTCAAATCTAAAAGAATTATAGAATCCATTCAAAAGCATTTGGTTGATTATATTTCTGATTTGGGAATATCTAAGGAAATGTATGATAAGATAGTTGAGATGTTCAAAGTGAACAATGCAAATAAAATCCTCTTTCTCAAGAATAATTTGAAGGACATCAAGACAAATAAAGGGGACTCTATCCAATCCTACTTCATGAGGATCACATAAATAAAAAATGACCTTCTATCTATTGGATAAGTTATCGTTGATAGGGATCTCACTCTCATTTTACTTGGAGGTCTTCCCAGATCATGGGATGTCTTTAACACAACCATTCTTAACAATGACAGGATTCCTAGTTTCAATGAATTATTTGCTTGATGTACTCAATAAGAGACAAGGATGATGGGGAGAGATAAGCCTTCAATTGGAAATGACCCACTGCCTTCTCCACTCATGCTAAGAGGAAGAATAATGTTGGTCCAAGAAAACAGGGTCAAGGATTCAACGAAGGAAGAAAAGGAAGGTTCTACAATTGCAACAGGTTTGGCCATTATGCTAGAGAGTGTCCTCACAAGAAGGATACTCCAAGGGATGATAACAACAACAAATACAAAGGCAATGGAAATTAAAGTAACAACAGGTTCAACAATAAATAAAAGAGGAATTCTCCTACTGCTCGAGATGGAAATGTTTGACCTCCCAAAAGGACGAGAAATTCCAGGTATGAGGAAAGTAATGTTGTAGGAAAACAAAAATAATTTTATCTTATTTCTGCTCTATCCACTAACTCTCCTCCAGATACTTCAAACCATTGGTAGATTGATAGTGGAGCCTGGCACCTCACTAGGTACAAGGAGGCTCTCTCAAATTTGGTTGAAAAGAAGACTAATTTGGAAATCATACTTGGATATAATGCCACCTAACCCGTATTGTATGTACCTGATTTGAAGAAGAATCTAGTGTCTATTTCTGTGATGGAAGATAAAGGCTTAAATGTAGAATTCATTGATGGAAAGGTATGTGTTTGGAAAAGATACCCTAAATATGCATTTTCACTTGTATTTAGGGTTGAATATCTCTATCAAGTTGGAAGAATTCCTTTGGGAGCCTTGACTTGTGATACTTCTCTTCAATTTGAATTATGGCACCGAATATTTTCTCACCATCATTACAAAGCCTTACCTGGGGGGTAAGGAAGATGATCACAGGTACAACTAAGTTCAACATGAATCATGAAGGAGTTTGGCAGGGTTGTGTAGTTGGGAAAATTACAAGGGGAGCATTCCCTTCAAGTAAAATCCAAACTACTGATATTCTTCAATTCTCCATTCTGACCTATTTAGTATGTTTCCCGTAACATCATTGGGAGGATACTTATACTATGCAATTTTTGTGGATGAATTATCTCGCAAATCATGGATATATTTCTTGAAGAATAAGGATGAAGTGTTCAAATGGTTCCATTCTTTCAAAGTTGTGGTGGAAAATCAAAAAGGGAAGAAGATCAAAATATTAAGGACCGTCAATGGAACCAAATATGAATCCAATGAATTCAATGACTTTTGCAGAGAGGCTGGCATTAAGAGGGATACAACCATTCCACATACTCTTGAGAAAAATGGATGTGTTGAAAGGAAGAATCCAACAATAATGGAAGCTACCTGTGCCATGCTCCATGATCAAGCACTATCGAAGTTCTTATGAGGATAAGCTGCAAATATTGCCATATATGTTCAAAATAGAAGCCTGCATCAAGCACTGGATTTCAAGACACCCTAAGAAGTTTTTACTGGAAAGAAACCCGATGTTTCATTTTAAAATATTTGTTTTTCGAGTGTATTTTAATGTGCCTAAAGAGAAAAAAATTAAGTTAGAAATTGTCTCCTTTTGCCAGTATGCTTGCACTCATGCTAACACTCTCTTCCTGGAATTTTTTTGCATCTGTCTCACTATTTCTATTCATTCAAACAATGTTATTATCATTTAATATAACACCTTGACAATGCCCTAGACCCCCTTTTTTTCTCGAGTTATTCAAAATTACATCTAATGACATAGGTGTGATTTATTGGGAATTCCAATATAGGAATTTCCTACTTTCCTTTCATATTTCTTACATATGGGTACCATAATCACCTGACAACTTCATCATTCTCCTTTATGTTGTGAGTTCATTACCTGTATCCGGTATGCAACCATCATGTGCATTTCAATGTGAGATAATCTTCTACTGACCAGTTCGAATTCTCTTGTTTCTCAAAGTGATCCTAATAAATTTCCTTGGGGTTATTGTGTTACACGTCCATACCCTTCTAATAGTCAGTGAGAGTATAAAGACATCACCAACATATATACTTACTGTATTCACTTTTTTGTACTTATCCACACAATGCATTAGTGAATTCATTTTCACCTATTCCAACCAACTTCAATCTCATGAGTATGTTTTCATTACTTAACAAAATTAAATTTAAGATTGCATTTCCATGATTTGTCTGTTCCTTTACTCAATTTCTTCTTAATATTTTTCCATTTGATGGTCTACTCCATTGATTTTCCTTCTATCCTACTAGCTTTCCCAGTGGCATGCTTTCAATCCACCTTCTCATAATTGTTCTAATTCAAGAATCCTCAATTTTTTGCAAATTTCTATGGATTCCCACATTGATCCCATCCTTCACTAAAGTGTACAACTAGAAATTTCTACCTTGTTTTCGCACTGTCTTCTGGTACCTCCATTTTTTTATAAAAAAAGTTTTCCTTCGTTAGTGTATGATGGTTCACCCATACACCTTGCTATAAAATTTATCCATCATATTTGAACCTCAACTCTCAATTTATATAGTTAGCTTCTCAACCCAATTACCTATCTCTCCAATACATGATATATCTTCATTGTCCATTTAGTATTCTCGTATTATAGGGTTTAGCACGGCTAGAAATACTTAATGTCAAATAAACAATGAAATTCCAAACTGTGTACTCTTGAGAAAATACAATATAAAATTTGGTTGTGTTGTAATTTAGCTTAAAGGAACCCTCCTTAATACTTTGTCATGTTTTTCCATCGTTGTTTTCCAACTGCAACTCTATCTGGCACACTTTTCCGCATTCATGATATATATAATATATATATATATATATATATATATATATATATATATATATATATATATATATATATATAATATATATATATATATAACTAATTTTATCTATATAGGTAAGGGGGATAACTATAAGTTCCCTATCTTGTTTCTTTCTTTTTATGCCTTCTATGATCCTCTGAGGTTTTCCCCCCATACATCTACATCTCAACGACTGATTTTCTAGGTGTAGTGACACTTCAATCAACAAAGAAAACACTACAACACAACTATTTTGGCTCAACTCAAACTAGTTTTGATGACCATAAATGGTCAACTTAGACCTTTCTAATCTACATTTAGTGAAGACAGTTTAGTACTCTCATATGAAAACTTATAAAAGTCTCAGTACTATTTCTATAAACCAAATAATGAAAGTCACATTGGACATGCTAAAGATATAGTGCCACCAAACTTTGTAATAAACTTGAATAAATAAATTCAAAACTAAACTGTAATAAAACCAGTGATGTGACAAGTGGTATCAAAGCTTAGGCTCAACCCTTGGCCCTAATGGGAAATAGACCTAAACTGAGAATGGTAAAGTATCTGTGCAATTGATGTAATATTTTTCCTGACAACCAATTCTCTAGGTTCAACTCCCAGACCTAATGGACATAGTTATACAATTAAGAATTTCTTGCTAAAATACTAAGTTATTGGACTTACATTGGTTTTGGAACAACAATATGAAGTGAATAATTATAATAATTACATATTGAATAACCACGGAATGGTAAAGGAAACATAAAACTAATTCATTTTTTTCTAATCACCATAGACACATAGAAGATTATATGTTAGGTAGAATAATTTGACCTTCCTAAATAATTCTGAGATAATGCTTGAACCAGTGAGAATACCATTTCGGGTGGGAAAACTGATAGGCAATTATAGAAAAATTGAAGAAGCTAGCGGGTGTTGAAAAAGGAATTGAGAAAGTTAGCAATAGAAATTGTGGCTAAAGACAACCCAACCTAGGAATTTTAATAAAAAGGATTGTGCCAATTAAAAAGGGTAGAGTGGATAGTCTTTTTTTGTTGTCACTCGTCGATCTTTTATGAATTGTACCAATGCCTAGTAATATACAATGAAATATGAAAAAACCAGAAAATTGTCACTTCTTGATCACCAAATCAAGGTAGCGACATTAACATTATCGGTAATAAAGGGAAACAACATACAACCACTTGATATATGTTTGGCTTTGAGGGGAAAAAATGGGTTCTTACAATTACTAAATCTTGATTGCAAACGGTAGAGCGATATATGGATGAATATCTTATCCAGTAGTTAAATAAGTTCTTAGGAACATTAAAATTTAAAGTATATGTTGTGGAAGTTACTAACATAAACAAGAAATGGTATGGTGGTACACAAAGAGGAGTTGTACAACGCATAAGATCATAAATCAGAAATAATGGACTCGACCAAATATATAAATAGGTCCAGACCTATATAAACTCAAATATTTCTTATAGATTTTACCATAATAGTGTTATTGCAATATGTCTTTTGTTACTCTAAACTAGTTTCAAGGCATTTATTCATTCGATTGGCACCACAATGCTTTCCTAAACTACAAGTATACAACCTTATTTCTTACTATTCTGGTTGATAAATAGTGTGTGGTTTCTTTACACTTCCATTATTGTACACGTGGGAACATAGACTTAAGTAAAAGACATGTGATCATAGCAAGTTGTAATCCAAGGGAATTAGTAGTTGCAGTTGGTATGAACATTAACCCATACCATATTCTAGGATAATTGTCTTCACATGAGAATTGAGATCAAATTGAGATCAAAGACAATACTATTTCTATAAACCATAAAATTAAAGTCATGTTGGAGATGCTAAAGATATACTCCTACCAAACTTTGTAATAAAAATAAAAATAAGAATTCAAATCTGAGCTGCAAGAAAACTGGAGATGTGACAGTTTGGAATCGATGAGAAGATCTACTTGTGCCAATAAAAATAAAAGTGAAACTAGGGTTTTACAACATTCAGGAGAATGTGAAGCATATGAGCAATGTGGTAACTTGCAAGATCTAGGTAGTCAACTAACCAGTAAGTCTTCCAAGAGAAAGCGAGAAAGTAAGGATCAGTCCAATTATGATTCCTCCTGCAAAAATAGGTGCCCAAATGAAAAGGGTTTCAAAGTTATTGTGGTTGAAGATGAAGAAAAGCTTCATGAATCTGTTGTTATGGTCCAATAAGAAACCTGCTTGAAAATCTTGGATCCCATGCTAAAGTTGAGACCATTACAGTCTTAATGCCCTATAGACTTTTGGGATGTGCTCTAAATAAGCAATGAAGAGTATACAAAGGAGCTGAAATGTGTAACTTCTATCCAACATAACTAAATGTTTTTCATAACTTCTTTGTAATATAGGTGGGATTTATTATATGGTCGAGCTAGATTTGAACTTTAGAAGAAGAACATAACTTCTCTTTACATTCTGTGTGATTAATACGCAGCTCTTAAATTCTATGTGATTAATACACAACAATATGATTTATACTAAAAGATTAAAGGTTAATATAGTTAGCTGATTTATTTTATTATTATATTATTGAGGGTTAATATTGGTAATGGGTATTAATTTTTTATTTATCATTATTGTTATACATCTCATCTATAGTAAGTTGTGAATTGTACCTGGTTTTTCCTATCACCCTCATAATAGTGTATAGATTAAACAGGGAAAATTGTTTTCAACATTAAAAATTGTCTTCAACATTAATTACACCGATAGGAGCTCTACAACTCAGAATAGGGAGATGTGTAGGTGTGATGTAGGAAAGTTTGTTAATAGTTTTAAATGTCAGGAAGAAACAAAAATAAATAATTCAATGAAATGTTGGCTTCATATGTTTAATAAATATTCAAATTAAAATATATATAAATGTAAAATGTAAAATATAAACTAACGTAAAGTAATAAATATAAAATACAAAACCTTATGGTCTAACAAAAACATGGCCAAAACCTAATAGATTAAATATAAAGTACAAAACCATCGGTTATAACCAAACCACAGGCAATAACACTTTTCTCAAAAGCTACTTTAACACAATCAAATCCCTCTACTAAAAATTAATGGTTAGTAAGTTAGTGACTCAAGTGATATTTATATATAATATTTAATTTAATAGAAATTTAAAAATTCATAATTTAATAATATTTTTTAAATCAACAAAAATAGATGATATTAATATGTAGCGCAATTATGTTTCAACATCAAAGTTTAACATAGTAACAAATTTATTATAGAAATTATGTGTGCGGTCCATTGAATAGTCAATATAAAAATATAGTTATATATATTAACGATTTAATAAATGCAAATATATGTATATATGGAGAAGATTACAACCCTTGTAGGCCTTGACCTTGTAGATCTCTCCGAGCTATATTGTCTTTCATTTGCTACAAGCAAGCCTTCAATCATACCTCAACCATATGGATGGATTATGGACCTCTAGAAACAAATGAGTAGCATGGGGGAATAACTAAGAGTCTCCAAAATCCAACCTAATCCCAATAGCAGGCAATGCATTTATAGGAGAAATGAGGAGGTTGTAGATCCATTAAACTAGGGTAAGATCCACTTTAGAAGGGGATAAGGTCTATGGGATAAGTGATAAGACCTAATTTAGAGGAATTTGAAGACATCTTTAACAGATAATGGAAACTTCCACGATAGAAGCCTCTAGAAATGGAAGCTTCGAAATTATATTTAATTTTTTCTTCATTTCAAGGGCCATCGCACTTATAGTGAAAGTAACCTGTGTTGAACAACACTTTTCCCTTTAATGCAACCTATGCCATCGCACTTATTGAACTAGGAAAGTGCGATGAGGACCTAAATTAGAGTTTTTAGACAATGTAACCCAAGATTCTTGGAACTTCGAGAAAGGAGATGCTTTTGTCTTTGCAAGGAATGATTGCAAAGAGTGAATGGATGATGATTGATCTGTGTTTAAGGTCATTTCGTTGAATGTGACAAAATGGCTTGTAATAAATTGCCCCCTAAAGTATAAAGTCAGAAGCAGTGGATGAGGACTGAAGTTCTTTACCATGTGAAAAGTCTATAGCAATAATAGCCTAGTTGAGATTATCAATTGCTTGTTATAATACATTATCATCATGATATCATTGTTGAAGTAGGCATACCCATACTCAGTGTATAAGCCAGTTTATATGTACAATGATCAAATTCATGTCCACTGATGACATATTGTGGACCTACGCTTGGATGAATTTTTGTATGACCATAAATATCATACTTTGTAGATATTTTATGAATCCTGAAATAGTAGCCAGGATGGATGAAACTAAATCCAAGGTCTTCTACCTCGTCACTTGATAATATGAATCTAACCATGTGAATAGATGTTTTGGAGTTAAACATGGTGTCGATGTGCTGGATTTAAACAGGGTAGAGACCATATGATTACCAGTCAATGATGAAAGTCATTAACATACACGAGAGGGACCAACGATAATGATAATGGCACTCAAGGTACTTAAGTGAAATCTTTGAGGTGTGAATGAATGAGATGAAGTTGAACACCACACAAAATATTCCGGTCAAAGGCCAATGATGAACATCTGTCACCAAAAGCAAGGAAACTTGCTATTGAGGTATGAAATATCCAAAGAATTGATGGGGGTTTCTAATTCAATTTCCTCGATAATGTGTTGATGTTGACAAGAAGAAACTTGTCATAAAAGGGCCTTGATGTATCCCCCATCACCAATACGAAACATGTATCAATATTTTGAGACAGAATGTTGATGAATAAGAGTTGGGTCAAGGATGATAAACATGAAAGAAGGCTTAAAAGTATTGTAGTAGATGTCAACTGAGGGTGTACTTTCTTTTGAACATATTGACGACACTTATATGGAGTTGGAATCATTGACTCAAAGACCCATCATAAATTATTTCATTGAGGTGTGATCAACAGAGAGGAAATCAAATTTTTGAACCAAAAATAGTCACGGAGGTGAGAGAGTGTCATGTGCAAGAGTGGCTCATTGCCATAAATAGGTTTTATGCCCTATTCCCTAAATTTACCAACTATTTATGGACAATACCTCTTTATTTTTGACAATATTGAGGAGGATAACATATGCTTGATCTACAAGTTCATCCTTTAGATGAATCCTTCTAAATATTTTTAACGAACCCTGAGAAAGGATGGTTTGGTCTCATCATGTTTGACGAGTCTTCCATTTTTTATGTGTTTACGCATCCAATGAAAGTGTAACTCAACTTATTTTTCATATTTAGAGAGTTTGTAAAATAGGCAAAAAAGAAAACTCTAAGAGGTTCATTTTCGTAAATTTAGTCCCTTGGGCCTAGAAAGGCATAAAACAATACCTAGGAGAACCTTTTAGCCATGTTCAACTAAAGTATTCCGTTTTCATAAATAGTCCATCAAGTCCAGAAAAAGGTTAAACTTATAGTAAGAAGACATCCTTTCATTTTCTTTAACGAGCTCGAAAGAGACAAGTACTCGAAAACATTTTCATGTTTTGGGAGTCTGAAAAGAGCTTAAAGAAAACTCCACCTGGAGCAATGAGTGGTATAAAGAGTAGAAACTAGTTTTGTTCATGATGGAACTGCACAAAACATTTGGAGATCAAGAGGCTAGCTAATAAAACCACTCATCGCAATGGTTCCTTCAAGAAAGAGTAAAACACCAAGTGAAAGTGAATGATTGGAAGATGGTGACAATGGAGTGAGAAAACCAAGGCTCATCTGGAAGAAATAGGTCGATGAAAATTACAATCACAAGAATAAGATTTGTTTTTATACAAGCTTTAAACATGGAAAAAATATTCATGAGATAAATACATTTCCCCCAACATAATGGTAGAGGAATTCCTCCCGAGCTTCATTTCATCCGCCAATTCTTCTCATGGACTTGTAGAATGCCAGTTATTTGGAGAAATATGTTCACCAGGAAGGAAGGAAGAGGATCATGTGATATGATGGAACAAAGGTGACACAAAAAAATAACTATGTTCATAGGGTTGTTTCATGTTTATGTGAGCTTGAAACATAGAAGAAACTATGCACATGGTAACTTATTTCATTTTTTAACAAGATTGACACAGCAAAACTATGCTCAAAGCACCTTATTTCATTTTTTAATGAGCTTGACACAATAAAAGGAACTATCATAATGGAACCTTGTTTCATTTTTAACAAGCCTGACATAAGAAGAAGAAATTTTCTCATGGAACCTTGATCATGACCTCTAGGAGGCCATGGATTCCAAGAGTTTTTCATGAGATAAGAGAAAAAAAATATGGAAGGAATACATATCAAGGGATCCAATGGAAAGATCAAGCTCCAATTCCCCTAGTAAATGATTCACCATATCACCTACTAGATCCAGGTCAAAAGAAGTTGAGAAAATAGTGAAAGGCTCTACTTCATTGGTAGGTGCAGGCATAGGATAGGTTGCCAAATAATTAAACTATGGTGGAGGAGATGCCACTTGCATATTTAGAACATTTAGGGAAGCTGGATGATTGGAAATCAAATCAGGTCCAATGAATGAAAATTGATCAATAGTCACATTTTTTCCATTATGCAGGAAAGACATCACTAGAAAGAGTGTGGACATGGAAAAATTAATAGCATAAACATAATCTTGCTCGGGATTAAATTGAATTCCAAATGGCCTAGGACTACCATAACACCAACACACATTGTTTTTCCTTCCAAGGTAATAGGCAGCCGAGGAAGGATCACTAAAGGTTGACTAATGCTTCTCTTAAAAGATATCAAATTCTGGGTAACAGACACAAGCTAGGGAGAACCCAAAGCTTGCCTACAGTCAATGATAAAATGTTAACAGAGGCACCCTCATCAATAACAATGTGATATATGTCCTTATCACAAGACATAACCATGACTTGGAAATACATGTAAGAAGTGATACGAGGTTGTGTCAATTGATTCCAATCAAAGACAATAATCTCATTACTTGGAGGGGGTTCTGTGAGAATGGGAGAAATGTCCCCTTATTCGATGGGATCTGAAGAAAAAAGAAGAAATTGAGTGGTATGTGCTTCACTCTCAAAGGGGATATCACGATTGAAAACTTGACTCTCTAAGAGGAGAGTATGATCAACTAAAGGTGGAATCAAGTCAACCACTTTCTCAACCAATGGTTGGTTGGGAATGGACTCATGGGATTCACATTGAGAGAGAGTTGGATTGACTAAATATGGAATTGAGTCAATCACTTCATCAACTAATGGAGGATTGGGGGAAAGCTTTTGGTAGCTAGTTCGAAGTTGCTAGTGAGAATCAATAAGAATTTCCAACACTTCGGATGCTTCATCCATATAAGGGTAAAGGTGAATTGGATGATTCCCTTCACATAACCTACATGGAAACTTAACTTTACCCTTTCTCTCAGGGACCTTATTATCACTAGTTGATGGTTTGTCACGAACATAATCTCTAAAGGTTGATGACAAGGGCTAATGTGAACCTATGGACCAAGAGAGGAAGAGGAAAGGGGGGAAGAGACATTGGGCATAGAAGAAAAAGGGTCAACTAGAGGTTAATGTTTTTCAGGAGGGGGACATGATTATCAAGCAATTTGGACACTCAACACAAAAGAGGTTGAAAACAACCAGACTGATAAACATATGGTAAATAAGGGAAGGGACAACGTAGTCATATAAGGAACACCAATATTTCCAAAATAAGGAAAACGACCAGGATTCCCATCAAAGGGGTTTCCTTGATTGGTATACTTTGGAACTGGTGCCATGAGATTCAACCTTAAGGTATAATAAGGAGTACAAAGTGAGTTAATTAATTAATTTTGAAAAGTAAAAACTCAAATAAAAATAAAGAGGGGTAACCAGGCATATAAGGATTACCAAGTCATTATGAACTGAAATATACAGTTAATTATGTGTAGAAAATATCCCCAAATGTTGTGTTCGGTGTGTCACATATGACAAGGTGTCCAACTCAATTACCTATGGCAAGTTTTCAACCTAATGGGGATTTCAAAAATATACCCCGAGCTACATGGAAGCCCATTCCATAGTAGTATTGTCTAATGCATAAATGTACGATGGGGTTGTTCCTATATACTCGTTATACATGGATTGTTATTCTATATACCAAAATGTACATGGAAGAATGTTTATATATACTCTGGTGTATGTGGAAAACCAATCATACCTCGGATGGAACATTGACAAGTAATGATAGCTCCTACGTTTAGAGATGTCAGAATATGTCTTTTAGCCTAGACCATTAAATGTGCCTTTAACATTTCAAATGATCCTCAGGTTAATTGATCAATTTTAATGTTGATCTTCATGACTAAGTTTTTAGTTTCAAGGATTGAAACAAATTCACCTAAACTCCTAGAATGCAACTAGCATGAGAAAATGAACTCTTTTCATTGAATGAATATCTAGCTAAAGGAGGGAAGAAATTTCAAACAATGTTGTAGAAAAGAAAGGACTTCCAAGCAAGATCTCCAAATCTAGTATTCCAATTCCGAAAATTCAAAGCCATAATGCATGAGAAAAGGAAATTTTTGTTTTCTTCCTTTTTTAGTTTTCAAAACAAAGAAAAATGAAAATACGAGAAGATTATTGAAGCAGGCAAAATGCAAACAATTTGAAACTAAATATGCAAGGTCTTTTAATGAATCAATAACCAAGTCAAGTGATTAAAACCCCTAATTGACAAGAAGGAGCAAAAGGAAGAAAATTCTTATCATGAAGGCAAACATATTCAATTCCACACAAACTACTGCATTTATAGAGACATTTAACAGACCAGAGACTTGGGAAGACACTGCAAACAAAACAGGATTGAAAGAAAGAAAAGGAAAATGAAATTTGTTTTCATTTACAAGATCAACACAGGTAACATAACTTCACTAGAGAGATGCATCACATTTAATACACGGGAAAACTACAATGCACCGCACTTAATACATAGAAAAACCATAATGCATCTAATCATCGTAGTTAATGCACTGGAAAATTGTGATGCATCTCACTTATTACGCAAGGAAAACGTAATGATTCACATTGTCTCATAAGAAAAAGTGAGATGGGGCTAATTTTTCTTAAAACACACAAATCAAACCCTAACCAAGCTCGAAATCAAGATTTCCTAAGTCCAAAGATAATTTGAACAAGACAAATAGAGTCAACTTGAGAGGTCTTAAAAGGCTAGGCAAATAAAACCATTAAACAACATCGTGTTCCCCATTATGGTCGCCAAGTTGGTTTATGGACGAATTCCTTTTGCGGACATAAGCAATCTCCCTAGACCTAGTGGCTTGATCTAGAAACAACTGAGACAAATATGTTATTTTTTCCTTAGAGAAATTTATAATATGGAAGAAAGACTTACTTGGAATCCAATTTAAAATATCTTCATCTCCCCACTTGCAAGCTTTAGCTCCAACTCCAAATGTTATAGGTGGTGTTAGCTCTGCTACAAACTTTAGCATTTAGAGGGCCAAAGTTCAGAATAGCCATGTGTTTATGCAAAAAAGGGAGCTCACAACAGTCATTTACTTTCTTCTCCTTCAGCTTCCTCATACTCTCTTAACCCTCTGTATCTCTGTTTTCTCCTAAAACCTCTCAAGTCCTCATTTTTCCCTATTTCCACGCTTAATTCCTGTTACCCCACTGCCTACATTTTTCCCTTGCGATGTGATCTGATCGCAATCGCACATTAACCCTACTGCCACTTTCCACCCTATGTCTTCTGTTTCTACGATACTGCGATGCGATCTGATCGTAATCACAAATCGCACTCATGCGTGTTAAGGTTGCACCTCCCTATCATCCACCGACGCGACATTGCAATTGCAATCTTAGGCGTCGATCGCACATCGCCTGATCCAACGGTCCTCACCATGAGAAACCTGCATAGCTGCTCCCACACCTTCCGATCTACTTCACCGAGATTGGACGCCCTTCGCACCTCCCGCTGCCGAAAATTGCCCGCGCGTTAATTTGTGATTGCGGCGGTTTTTCCACATGTCCCATCGTCCACGTGTCAACCTCTTATTGTGATCGCTCGACTCTGTACATATATCACTCGCCTCCGATAAGCTATGCGGGAAATACCGCCCACCAATAAAACTGTCAGTCCCCTCTCGTTAACCCCCGTGTTCTTCGACCCCCGATCGCCGTCGGATCTGCCCGACCATGATCCGACGGCCCACATATGTCTATTCATATCTCTCCTGATAGCTCCTATTTCCATTGTCCATCTGCCAAATTTGACGGCTCATAATTATTTTTCTTTCACTCTCGCCCGATGCTCCATGCTAAGAGACCTTTGTTGTCTATTTTGGTAATCCAACGGCCGATTTTCTTCTTTCGTGTATCCACGTCCATAGCCATGTTGCACTCCCGAAGGAAGAAAATGATCAACTACCCGATACCCAGTGCAGTTATTTCTCAACTACTGCATTCAACAGAAAGCATGGCCGAGGAGGAAAGGACAACCTCGAGTAGTTGCAAGAATTTATCAGTGATGGAATGTCTTTTATTTCATACTCCAGCTGCTCAGGAAGGACGACCAAGTACCAGAAAATGTCAAATGTATTTATTCAAGCAGCAGATTGTGGCAGAGATTTTTATCAAATAGTTAATGTGGTTGGTGGTCCATTATGACCTCTCCACACATAGGATAGCAGATATTTTTGTAATCAACCTCTATATATATCCAGAACTTAGAATGTAAGGGTTGATGAATGTTATTTTGTTGTAAGCTTCAACTTCTAGAGACTGTAACTACTATGATACCTGCAGCGTCTGGTCTTCATTTTTAGCTAATGCAAGCTTCTTTTGTTGTTAATTGCTCACTTTCCACTTCTTCTTCTTCTTTGTTCTAAGTTGTGCTTGTTATGCATTTATTCATGTGTTGTAGATGTTTAGCATTAGAGGGGCTGTCATCCCACCTCTATGTTTGAATCTAGCATGTATCATTGAACTTGTATGCAGGTTTCTGTTGTTTTAATGCCAGAGAGTTGTCATCCTGTCTGTGCATTAGATAATAGATTTACAGACCTCTTTACTGGTTACAGTCGGCCATCACATGGTCTTGTGCATCTGCTAGTGTGGTCAGTATTCTCCATGTTCACTTAATCCTAAAACTGTGAGTAATTGGTGGTCTAAAGCCTTGTAGTCTGGGGGTGTTCACCCATGTCTAGGGTTAAGCATAGTAGAAGTGGTTATCTGGCTTGAATATGCAGCATTTCTTTCATTCATCCACCATATTTCCAACATTTTTGTTGAGTTTGTAATGTTCCCGAGCATCTCTGATATACAACCTAGGAGAGTTTCTTGGGGTGATAACATTAATTGGCGCCGTTGCCGGGGAGAGAAGATTGAAGCTCAGCTTCCATGGGAGACGATATAGTTCTAGATTTTGATGATAGACAAAGTCTGGGCACATTTCTAGTTGTAATCATCTATCTAGCGACTCCACTGGAGGAAGACCAACCTTTGGCGACTCCACATTGCAGTTCTAGCTCAGTTTGTGAGGCATGCTCAAAGAAATTTTTAGAAATTACCAGCTGAACCAGTGCCTGATCCTAAGAAGATCGTTGAGCAGAAGAAAGTATCGTAGAAAGGAGCACGAGGATCTGGTAAGCCTTAAAAGTTTCATGTATCTCTGTTAGTGAAGTAGTCACCTTCGAAGATTCCTTCATCTCCTCAGTCATTCATTTCCCTTTCAGAACTCAATTGAAATATGCATCCAGGCTGTCCATCATATTCCTCTATCTCTGTCATTCTTTTCATTGATTCACATCACTTAGTCTACTAGTATCCTTTCATATTCCTCAGTCATGGCAAGCCAGCAAGCCCTCACAAAGATAGAAAGAATAGTTGCTGCTAGGTATGGACCCCTGGTCTTGCCTACCCCTTTGAATGCCATGCCTGCAAGAGATTATCAAGAATTTATGCCCAATTTTACTGGTGCAGAAGGAGTAACAGCTAAAGAGCATTTAGAGACCTTTTATAGCTATGATGATAACCTGGATATCAATGAAGAGGATGTCTGGATGAGGGTTTTTGTCCAAAACCTAGATGGGGAAGCTATAAAATGGTTCAGAGAATTACCCCCTAGGTCTATTGCAGACATTGAGGCTTTAGATGGTGTGTTCCTAAAGCACTGGGGAATAATAAAGATCTACTCTTTTATCATACTGAATTTGGGAACTTGCAGAGCGAAGACGGTGAGCCGCTATCTGATTTCCATATCATATTTAATTATATGTACAGCAGAATGCCAGCTGAAGTAAGACCTACCCCTACTTCTGCTATGCTCACTTATGCTAATGCTCTTGATTCTCAATTCTGCTTGTTGTTAAGAGAAAGGAGATCTACTTCTTTGGCTGATATGCAATCTGCAGCCTTTGAAGTAGAAGCAAACATTATTGTTGCAGAAAGACTTAAAGGTGATGCTGAGAGGAGAATTCAGGGAGGTGAATCCTCATCATCCTCAGAGCCTGAGATCGATGAACTAGCTAGGATGATAGAATTTTTGGCCTCTGAAGTTTCCAAATTAAAAGCTGAGAAGTATTTTGAAGAAGTAGGAGCTCATTGTTCCTTTTCTTTTCCAACTCCAAATCCATATAGAGGAGCACATGAGCATTTGCAGATTTTGCAAAGAAATAAGGTTACAAATGAAGATAGAGGGGTGAAGACCCTTTTACAGAATATAGTCATGGAAGAAGAGCATCCTGATGAGGAGGAGGTCCATGGTTTGGGAGGTGCTCCTTGCCTATGAAGAAGCATCATCCAAAGGCACTACTCGTGAGCCTGTTGTACCTTCAGAACAACAAGCTAATCAGCAAAAGCAAGTAGCAGCAGATCCCTTCATCCTCAAAAAATCTGAGCTTGAAGCCAACCCATCTTCCCATGGCTATGCAGATCTGCAAATGAGCCAGCCTGCTATCATCCCCAGTCCAGTGATTAAAACGGGAGAAGAAATCCCCCCATCATCTTATGATTCTCTTTCTGCTCAAAAAACAGTCCCTCAAAGTTTCCACTTGAACATTGAGGCAGAAAAAAATTCAATGCTCAAGGTTGAAACTGATCATCTCAGTCTTGATATTTTGAAACCTGCTAAGGTGGCCTCCACATAGATTGAAAAGGAAACCTATCATATGACAGAGGAAGAGGGTGTATAATTGTGGGACTCCTCCTTGGTTGAGGATTGTTCAAAGAAAGATTCAGGAGCAGATAAGGTTTCTGTGTCCCCTACACATGAACATATTGGTACACCATTCATATTTATTGTGCAGGCCATAGAAGACAAAAACAGGTACACAGTAGCCATGATTATTCAACATGTGTAGAAAGGCTCCTATGAAGAACGTCCAAGGAGGAAAATACATAGAAGGGAGATGAAATTTGATCCATATTTACCTATTAAGCTCAAATGTCCTAAACTTTTTGAGGTAAAGGATCAACTAAATCCTGTTTTGTTGATCTATGATGAACCAGTCGAGAGTAGGAGAAACAATTTTGATGGCCCAGTAAATGGGCAATTTTTGAAGATTTTGGGTTTCAGGCCTTAATGATTGTAAGCAGTTTCTCTTCCATAATTTAGTGTAGACTTGGTTTGACTCCATGCCCAATGGATGCCAGGCAAAAGTTTTTAAAGCCGATTTTGCATGAAGGCATTGGTCTGCAGTTCTTGAGACCTCACAGGGAGGATCTCATCCCCAGAAGGATCCAATGTTAGCTCTGCTACAAACTTCAGCATTTGGAGGGCCAAAGTTTAGAACGGCCATGTGTTTATGCAAAAAAGGGAGCTCACAACAGTCATTTACCTTCTTCTCCTTCAGCTTCCTCATACTCTCTAAACCCTCTGTATCTCTGTTTTCTCCTAAAACCTCTTTAGTCCTCATTTTTCCCTATTTCCACACTTAATTCTTGTTACCCCACTACCTCCATTTTTCCCTTGCGATGTGATCTGATCACAATCGCACATTAACCCCGCTGCCTCTTTCCACCCTGTGTCATTCGTTGATGTGATATTGTGATGCGGTCTGATCACAATCACAAATCGCACTCATGTGTGTTAAGGTTACGCCTCCCTGTCATCCGCCAACGTGACATTGCAATTGCAATCTCAACCGTCGGTCGCACATCGCCTGATCCAACGATCCTCACCGTGAGCAACCTGCGCAGCTGCTCCCGCACCGTCTGATCTACTCCGCCGAGATCGGACGACGTTCGCACCTCCCGCCGCCGAAACCTACCTGCACGTTCATTTGCGATCGTGGCGGTTTTTTCCACCTGTCCCATCATCCACATGTCAACCTCTTATTGTGATCGCTTGGCTCTGTACATATACCACTCACCTCCGATAAGCGGTGCAGGAAATACCGCCCGCCATTAAAATTGCTGGTCCCCTCTTGTTAACCCTCGTGTTCTTTCGACCCCCGATCGCCGTCAAATATGCCCGACCATGATTCGACGACCCACATCTGTCTATTCATATCTCTCCCGATAGCTCCTATTTCCGTTGTCCATCTACCAAATCTGATGGCTCATAATTATTTTTCTTTCACTCCCGCCCGATGCTCCATGCCAAGAGATCTATGTTGTCTATTTTGGTAATCCAACAACTGATTTTCTTATTCCGTGTATCCACGCCCATAGCCATGTTTCACTCCCAAAGGAAGAAAATGATCAACTACCTGGTACCCGGTGCAGTTATTTCTCAACTATTGCATTCAACAGAAAGGATGACCGAGGAGGAAAGGACAACCTCGAGCAGTTGCAAGCATTTATTAGTCATGGAATGTCTTTTATTTCATACTCCAGCTGCTCAGGAAGGACAACCAAGTACCAGAAAATGTCAAATGTATTTATTCAAGCAGCAGATTGTGGCAGAGATTTTTATCAAATAGTTAATATGGTTGGTGGTCCATGATGACCTCTTCACGCATAGGATAGCAGATATTTTTGTAATCAACCTCTATATATATCCAGAACTTAGAATGTGAGGGTTGATGAATGTTATTTTGTTGTAAGCTTCAACTTCTGGAGACTATAACTACTGTGATACCTACAGTTTCTGGTCTTCATTTTCAGCTAATGCAAGCTTCTTTTGCTGTTAATTTCTCACTTTCCACTTCTTCTTTGTTCTAGGTTGTTCCTATTATGCATTTATTCATGCATTTTATATGTTTAGCATTAGAGGGGTTGTCATCCCACCTCTATGTTTGAATCTAGCATGTATCATTGAACTTGTATGCAGGTTTTTGTTGTTTTAATGCCAGAGAGTTGTCATCCTGTCTGTGCATTAGATAATAGATTTACAGACCTCTTTACTGGTTGCAGCCGGCCATCACATGGTCTCGTGCATCTGCTGGTGTGGTCACCATGTTCACTTAATCCTCAAACTGTGAGTAATTGGAGGTCTAAAGCCTTGTAGTCTGGGGGTGTTCACCCATGTCTAGGGTTAAGCATAGTAGAAGTGGTTATCTGGCTTGAATATGCAACATTTTTTTCATTCATCCACCATATTTCCAACATTTTTGTTGACTTTGTAATGTTCTCAAGCATCTCTGATATACAACCTAGGATAGTTTCTTGGGGTGATAATAGGTGGAACCTTCAAAACATCTAAAACAAACAAGAAAACCAAAATATAGAAATAGCATATACAAACAACTCTAAACAATAAGCCAAGCAGTCATTATTCTACATATGCATAAATGAGACATAATCTATAGGAAAACAAAGCATTTTTGTATTAATAAAAGTAGGAATAGGTTACAACCCTTGTAGACCTTGACCTTGTAGATCTCTCCTGCCTATCTTGTCCTTCCTTTCCATAAATAGCAAGCCTTCAATCATACGTCAAAAATATGGATGGATTATGGACCTCTAGACACAAATGAACAACATGAAGGCATAACTAAGAGTCTATAAAATCCAACCCAGTCTTAATAGCAGGAAATGCATTTTTAGGATAATTGAGGAGGTTGTAGATACATTAAACTAGGATTAGATCCACTTTAGAAGGGGATAAGCTCTATGGGATAAGTGATAAGACCTCATTTGTAAGAATTTGAGGATATCTTTAACAAATAATGGAAATTTCCATGATAGAATCCTCTAGAAGAGGAAGCTTTGAATTTATACACATCCATACAATATTATACAATATTATGGTTAAAGAACACTTTAAAAAATGCTAAAACCTCAAGTTGCTCACTCAAATGAAATTTAAATTAAGATCACTATAAAATTAAATTAAGAATGGAGAAGGAAACACACACGTGTAAAAACTTCCATCTATTAATGCTTTCCTTATGGTGGCTTAACTTTTTAATATTGTCATGTATGCTAAGAAAAAGAAATCACATAGTGCCTCCCCAATTATCCTGATGTCATGATGGGAGGCCTTGCCACTAGGTTATACATGATATAGAGGAATATGGGAAAGACACAAATGCTCCTTTCTTTATTATCAACAAAATGATGAATTCTCTATATTAATCGGTTCATACTTGAGGTTGAAGAACTTTATAAACTTAAGTCTAGTCATGGTGGTGGGATGTAGATTATGGTGATTTAGAAGTCAACACAAATATGGGATAGAAGAATGAAAGAATGAATTGTTCAACTATGGAATGAAAATTTTATGGTTAATTATTCATTAATTTTTAATTTATATTTGATTTTTTTATGGGGATGTAGGAGCCAAATCCACATATTCGATGGAAGAATGAAAGAATTAATTATCACACTATCAAATGTGTGTTTTATGGCTAATTAATGCGTTGAGAAGCACTCTCAACTCGAGTATGAAGTAGATGTTGTAAGGTCCTATCCTGTTATGTTATGTTATGTTATCTAAATGTGATCTAAACATTTTGACTTGGTCAAGTTACATAAAAAATAAATCAAAACAAAAAATAAAATAAAATAAAAGAAGTATTAATTATAATTATTGTGTTTATTGTGTCGAGAGGCACAGCCAAATACATGAGGGAGATGTTTTCATGTAATGTTACATTAAAAAATAAATAAAAAATATATATGTTTCAGCTAATATATGTATATACTAGAGATGATGTGTGTAACATTACTTGAAAAAAAAACATTAACATTACTTTAAAAATCAATGTTTGTGAAAAATAAAATACTTCAATTTTCACCTTTATTTTACATCAAACAATATATGGTGAGATAAAGTAAAAGAAAATTTTTACTTTTTAGTATGAGGGATATATGTAATTTCTTCATTGAGTTGAGATCTAATACCTATAATATGCTTAAGGTAACGTAATGTAATGTAAACATTTTAACTTCGTGAAAATAAATAAAAATAACCCTATAAAAATTAAATAATAATAAAAAATGACTTTTAAGAATCCATGATATTGAGCCATGGTATTCATGTGGAATATAACCTATTAGTTTGATGTTATATTTAGATACATAATCATTTGTAGATAATGATGACATTAAATCCATGTAGCTTGTAAAGGTAAAACGTTTTTTCTCATATGTTCGTGTCATGCATTTGTCTTTCAGAGGAAAGGAGAATATTAGGAAAAATATAATTATTACATTTTAACTAGTATTTTTGCCTACCTCCATCCACTTTTTTCTAGGTTTTATTGGATAAAATATAGTATTATAATATTACATGTCACCCAATATTTTCAGTTCTTATTGTAATTTTTCTTTATATATGAATTTTGAAAGTAAACAACCTCAACTATAAAATTAATAGGGGTGAGGGGAAATATTGAGTAAAATGTAATATTAGGCTTAGGTGTGACAAGAAATATTTGGTAAAATGTAATAATATTACATTTTAATTAGTATTTCCCCCCCACTTCTAGTCACTTTTTATTCCACTTTTTATTGGGTGGGATTGGTAATAAATATTGTAATATTATATTTATCCAAGATTTCCCCTCACCTAAATCACTTTTTATTATATATATAGTCGAGGTTCATAATTTGATCCCACTATAGTAGAGATGTTGTAATCTTTAATATTTTGAGTTGGTAAAAATAAAATAAAAAAACATAAACATAATAATTATAATTAATTTTATTTTAACTATAATGGTTAATATATTTATAGATCAACGGTTGGGTCATAGCCTAATCAACCGACATTACTACGAGACTTAAGTTCAATAAACCTTTCTACGCTTATTCAAACTTTCCTTCAAAGTTTTGAGAATGGAAAGAACTTTGCATCGGCGATTGAAGTTTACAAAATGGCGCCTTAAGGCACAAAAGGGATTGAATTGCGATCCCCGAGCAATCTCATCGGAGGAGAGCTATCGGTGGTGTCAGAACAAAGACAAAGTCTTTTATCGATGCGATTGGCCCCCGATGGTTAAGCCCCGAAATGCTTATCGAGGCTTTTAGGATTGGATGTATATAAATAACACATAAAGCCTTTCAACAGCACTAATTCCTTATAAACTATTATAAAGGAAATGTCTACAAAACAATCCTTTCTGCCTTAGTATGTTCTTGACACACATTCTGAGGTTCCATCTTGATCGCGATCAGGAATCGGCACCTCTGTGGCTCACTTTACAACACTCCTCTTCTGCATCTAATATGCGATTGAGCTGTAGGACTTCAATCTTTTTATGCGCGCGCGTATCACCACATCGAGTCCACACCCATCAGCCCTTCACAAAAGCTCATGATGCTACCAAACCTCGATCCTCGATCAGTCAACTTGCGTGTTGAACCTCTGTCATTGGTCTACACTTGCTAGATCCGATGGTTCTCGTTTGTTTCAGGTTAATAACACACCCGTGGGTTAAACACCCAATAAAGTGGTTTCCCCACACACTGTCACTATTACGTGTCCTCCACTTAGTGGAATCGGAGCCAAGCTCACGATACCACTTACCACTACTAATGTCACCCGAAAAACCACTCGAGATTAAAAAACCCCCTTTTCGTTGCATTAACTTCTGCATTCTTTCACGAGCGATGTCCCTTGATCTGCTCCATCGGTCAGTTCTGATAGTTCTATTAGGTTCATCTGTTGCTGAATCTGGACTGTTGATCACTAAGATCCAACGGTTGCTTAGGGCATATTTAATTGGCGCAGTGCTGTTGAGATATGGAATGGCGACCCACACGAGCTCATTTGAGTTTTTTTTTAGAAACCCCAGAGTTAGACATCATCCCTCATTGGCTTTGTTATCTACCTCCTTATTTGAGTTGTAGAGGATGTGAAAGAAGGTGGAAGAGGTAAAAAACCCAGCAGGCCCCACAATCTCTGGAGATTATTGTTGAGAGCCGGATTGCTAAGGTGTTCTTCTGAGTTTAATGTCTTTATCAAGAGCTCTGAGTCCCTGAAGACCTTAAGAGTTGTCTCCATGCTCCTCTGTGTGATCTGGCAGCCTTTAAGAAGCCCGAGAATTTTGGCCTGATTGTTTGTTCTCTGTCCTAGTCCCTAGCTGTAGCTATCAATACGGGAGCCGCCATGAGAGTAGACCACTCCACCTACACCAGAGATCCCTGGATTTCCTTTAGAGGGGCCATCAAAGAAAGCAATTACCTTTCCCTACTTCCTCCACCAGGTTTGGAACTCTGCATTCAGTGTTCTAATGCGCCAAGCAGGAACTTTCTTGCTAACCCGAACAAGAAGGGTTCCTAGCCAGCTTCGTTCTTCAGTTATGAGGGTATCATCTAACTCGCTAGGAAAGTTCCCTAGAGATTCCATCAAGGATGCCTTGGCTCTAGCTACCATAGACAAGGGAGAGGACGTTACATTGTTGAATATCCAGTTATTTCAGGTGAACCAGAGCTTCCAGCAAATGAACTTGGGAATGGAGTGTTAGATCTGATTCCACAGAGATTATCCATTGAGAGCCCTAAGGTACCTAACAGTCCAGGTGGAGAAGAGTTCCACGACTGTTCAGTGGAGAGGGGTGGGTGCCTCTAGACCATGTAGGATGAGAGCCCATACCAATTGTGCAAAGGCGCAACTTATAAAGAGGTGATCCATGCTTTTGAATGCCGATCTACAAAAAGTGCACCAATGCGGCCCTATAATGCCTCTGTGGGAAAGATTTTCACCTGTCAACACTTTCTTGTGGATAAGTAACCAAGTGAAAAAATTCACCTTGGTTATACCGTATGTGTCCCATGTGCGCTTCTAGATGGAAGGGTTGATAGCTTGATTTGGTGTGGATTGCAAGGCTGCAAAGCCGAGCACAGGGGTGTAGACCCTTGTCTTCCCCCATCTCTAAAGATCTGATGTATGTAGGTTTACTGGTGTCAAACCCTTCAACTCATCCAAGAGAAGGTGCTTTGGGTGAAGTAGATGTGCTAGCAAGTTGGGGAAGACCCAGTCTTCCCAGTTCCCTTGGCTGTCCCAAGCAGAAATGTCAGCTAGAATGTGCAATCCATGTTGGCAGAGCCAGTCACAGAGATCAGCTAACTCCACTATGAGTTCAAGGGGGGAATTTCCTGTGATTTTATCTTTCCATATCATAATGTTTTCTCCATTTCCAGGCACCCTATAAATCTGGTTTTGGAAGGTGGCAAGCCCTTTTCTACAAAGGTTCCAAAGCGATGTGGCTTTGGGAACCCTATCTGCTTGGAGGTTTCTCAATGAGGCTCCTTTGAAGTATTTATTCTGGAGTAGTTGGCTGACTGGGTGGTGTTTATTGCAATAGAGTTTCCAAAGGATTTTTCCACCTAAGGAAATGTTGCCTAGGCCAGGGCCTCTAATATGAAGACCTCCTTCCAGCTTTGGCCTTTTCACTTTGTCCCAACTTACTAAGTGAAATTTCTTCTCGTTCCTTTGCCTCCCTGCCATAGGAAGTTTCTAAGTAGCCGTGAAATCTAATCTGTGGTTCTCTTTGGTGCCAGGAGGAAGGAGGCCTGATAGATAGGGAGAGAGGAAAGGACAAACTTTATGAGGATTAGCTTGCTAGTGTAGTTAAGCCACTGTCCACCCCAAGTAGTTATCTTGGTTTTGATCTTGCTGATGGCTTCAGTCTAGAGTGAGCCTTGATTAGCCCCCAGAGTTAAAGGCAATCCCAGGTATTGAATTTTGTCCTAGGAGGCATAGCCTGGAAAGTCTAGAATTCTAGTAATTCAGAGTGTGGCTTTCTCCTCTATGTTCCAACTGTACACTGCACTTTTTCTTTTATTAATAAGCGCTCTTGAAATGATACAGAAGTTATGTAGAGTCCCATTGAATTCCTTTGCTATTCATGTGGAAGCTCCTCCCAACAGAAGAGAATCATCTGCAAACAAGTCATGGTTGATTGATTCTAATCCAGTCGTCGATCATATGCCTAGGAGAGTACCTTTATTTCTTTCCGCTATTAGTTTCTTCCTCAAGGTGTTTTCCATTTTTATGTACAGAAAGGGAGATATCAGGTATCCTTGCCTTATCCCCCTTGAAGCTTGGAAATAAAAGGCAGGTTAGTGATTAACCAGTAGGGCGATCCATGGTTTGTCAGTGCAGACCTTGATCAAGTTCACAAAAGCTGGGCTGAATCCAAAGGAGAGTAGAACTTTGTAAAGAAATGAAAGTTTTATCCAATCAAAGGTGTTGGTCATATCAAACTTGATCAACATGCCTTTATCCTTCCTCTGATGACTGGAATGCATGGATTCTTGAGCAAGTATCACATTGTCCAAAACATGTCTTCTTGCTACGAACCCTCCTTGACTGGGAGAAATGAGCTTACTTAGCAGAGGTTTAACTCTGTTTGCGAGCAATTTAGAAAGAATTTCGTAAGAGACATTACATAGGGAAATGGGTCTAAATTTGTCAAAGGTAGTTGGATTCACTTCTTTGGGTATTAGGGAAAGAAAGGTAGATTTGGTGTTGCTTCCCACTTTAGCCTTTTTCTAAAAAGCCTTTGTCATTCTTAGTAAGTCAGATTTGATGATTTTCCAACAAGCTCTGTAGAAGTGTGCTGAGAAAATGTCTAGGCCTGGGCTTTGTTAGGCTCCATGTCCCAAATTACATTACTAATTTATTCCTCAGTGAAGGGCTTCATAATATTTGAGTTATTCTCCTTGTTAACCAAGGAAGGGATCTAGGAGACGAAGTCATTGGAAATCGCCTCATCTCATGTTCCATCCTCTGTGTATAACTGCTGAAAGTGAGTTTCAACAGCTTCTTTAACTTGAGAAAAACCTTTGGCGGTTGTCCCATCTGTTGAGGTGATTTCTAAGATGTGATTCTGGGAGAGGCGTGCTCTGAACTACCTGTGGAAGAAGGTTGTGTTTCAGTCACCTGCTTTCAACCATAGGCTTCGGGACTTAAGCCTCCAAAATTCTTCTTCTTTTCTAAGAGAGCTGAGAGGAGCAAGTTGGGCTACTTGTTCTTTCTCCAATTCATGTGTGGTTATGTCTCTGTCCTCCATCTCCAACTGTAAATCTACTAACTCTTGGATGGTCTCTTTTCTATGTGTGGTGAGGGTGTTGGGAGGCGTTTTGACCCACTCTTTCAGAGATGCTTTGGTTGCTTTTATTTTTTACTTCCAAACATAATTGAGTGACCCGATGACCGTGAGAGACCAAGCCTTTTCAACTACTTCCATAAACCCTTCTTGCTCTATCCACAAAGGGCTAAAGCAGAACGGTATAGGCCCTAGGTTTTCTTCCTCATCCAGTTGTAAGAGAATGGGTTTATGGTCCGAGGTGAGCTTTGGTAGGATTCTTGTTGATACTATTCTCTTATCCATCAAAAGAGTGCTCTGCACTAGGAATCTGTCAAGCCTGGCTGAGATGTGGGTTGCCCCTGTTCTGTTGTTTGTCCAAGTGTATCTCACCTTCTTAGGTTTAAGATCAAGAAGATCCCACTGTTGAATTATGTCCTCCACAAGGGGTAGCAATGGATCTTTGCTATTGTTACCCCCAATTTTTTATTTTTTGTCAAGAATGATGTTTAGATCTCCTGCTATTACAATATTCATGGGAGAATAATATTCTACAAAATCGATAAGTGTTAGCCAACACTCTTTTTTCTCAAGGTAAAGAACAGGAACATAAATATTAAACAAGGCGAGAGTGAGCTTACTTGCTTTATGTCAAAGCTAGATGTAAATCCAATGTTGGGTCTCAAAGGAATTCTCCAGCTGGAACAATTCCTCCATCTAGACCATGGCAAGTCCTCCTAAGGTTCCCCTTGCACTTATGGTCATCCCAGATTTGGTCTTCTAGTTCATTCTGCTTAACTCAAGAAGGGCTTCCCCTTCTATTTTTGTCTCTTGGAGCATGAGGATCTCTGAGTTTATATTTTCATGAGATCTTTAATAGCTGCAACCTTCATGTGGTTCCCCAAGCCTCTACAGTTCCAAGAGACTATAAGAATTATTTATTTGGGGTAGTGGAGGAGAGGCCTCCCTTTGGTGGTCATGCTATGGTATTTCAACTTATGGATATTTCTAGAGTGGACTAACTTCCTTGCATTTTTTGCCTCTCTACTTCTTCCTCTCTTGCTTCCTTGAGGGATCTCCTCCCTGCCCGCTTCGAAGACCTTTCAAATGTCTCCTCTTTCGATGATCCTATCAATTCTAAGGGCTTCTTGCTTATCATGTCTACATAAGAGGATCACTGAGAGCCTCTTTCTAGGGAGTTGTTTTGGGCAGGGGAGGCCCCTACGTTTCCTTCCTCTATTAATGAGGGGTTTGCCTGTTGTTCTGCATCACTTTCAATAACAGGGGTTTCTTCCTATGTGCTGAGAGCTACAAAGGAGTTTGAGGGAAGGTCTATTCTAGGGGGTGTTTCCCCTTCCGGCGGTAGCTCTTTGGATGGCACAATGGTTCCCACTTATGCCCCTTTCCCTCTTGGTTTATTGTTCTGCTTTGATGAGGTTATCTTCTACACTATTGTCCATTGGTCTCCTTTCATTTTCTCTGCTTCTTCTTCATTTTTCTTTTCACAATTTCTTGCAAAGTGCTCGTATCCATGGCAATGCCTGCACTTGAAGGGTAGTTGCTCATAATCCAATTCTTGCAAATTAGACCATTCTGCCACTGTTATTTTTATGGCTTTTGGAAGCCCAACTTCCAGATCAACCTCAACACAAATTCTGGCACAGGATTATTGTCCCTTCCTATCTGCTCTGTCAATGTCTTTTCCAAGGGTGTTTCCGATGGTTTCTAAAGTCTTCGAACTCCAACAGTGCAAGGGTAAATGAGGGAGGCACACCTAGAAAGGAACAGTCGAGGGCACATCTTGGGTTGGATCAAAGTCTGGTGTCCATTTGTTTAGGTACAGACCCTGGGGACCCATGAAGTATGGCCCATTTCTAAATATGAGGTTCCTATCTTCAATGTAATCAAAAATGAAAATGAAATAACCCTTACCCACGAAGTGGCATTTTATTCCTTCTAAAACCAGCGGGCTCCAGTTGCATTGCACCCATGATTCGATGGCTCTTGGTGATGGCCATAACCCAGTGAACTAGTCAATGAGTCCTCTTTCTACAATATTCAGGGTACCACAACATGGTTCTTCAGCTGGAAGAGCGACGGTCAGGATTGCTTCCATCTTCTTGACGAACTTCTGTTGGGAGGCTGAAATTGGGCGTTTGCTGCATTCACCCACCAACTTCTTCAAGGTCGAGAGCTCAGGGGGGAGGGAGGAAGGAGGCTCAAAGCCTCCCTCTGAAGCCATGGTTATGAGGATATTTTGCAGGAGGGCGCTCGCAGAGGTAGCAGTGCGTACAAAAAAAATCCAATTATTATAAAATAATTATAATTAATAATTAAACCATCCTAGATCCATCCTAACTCTAGATCTACCAAGCCCTGAGAGGGATCAAATTTATTAAGATGAAAACCTCTTTTAAAGTGAAAAGATATTTGATCCCTCTTGGTGCCCTTGGTATATCCAGAGTTAAGATGGATCTAGGTTGGTTAATTTAAAGCGTTTTCACTAAATCAAATTACATAAAAATAAAAATAAAATAAAATTTTAAAAAATAAAACAAAATGAATTAAATTAAGTTAATAATTTATAATTAAACCATCTTAGATTGATTTTAATTCTCGATTTGTCAAACGTTGAGAGGGATCAAATACTTCAAGGTGAAAATATTTTCTCAAGTTTTTCCCTCGAAAAAGAGGTTTTCACCATGAAAAATTTAGTTCCTCTCAACACTTTAGATCCAAAGTTAAGACAAATCTAGGTTGGTTCACTAACTTTTAAGTTATCTTCGATTATTTTGATCGTTATGTAGGAGACGACTCACATGTTGGATGGAAAAATGGATAAATGGATTGTCTAATTGATGTAGGATCTAATTCACATATTGAATGGAACAATGGAAAAATGAATTGTCAAAGTATGGATTGTGCAAGGCTTTATAATAATTTTTATCCCCACAATTCACTCCTACCATTAACGTCTCTCCATGAGTCTTGAATTTGAGACTAACTGAAAAACTAAACCCCACACAAACTAACTTCATAAATATCTTAAATATTATATAATTTATACATAAAAAATTATGCTATAATTTTTTTTATAACAAAAAAAAATAAAAAATTATGAGATAATTGCCCAATTATGACATCAGAGATGAATATACTAATTGAATGAGATGCCCCAAATGTCATATAAATGTTAGACCCTTAAGTCTTATATGGTATCAGTGTTCCCCTTTGTCTATTTTTTATTTCCCCCACTTGATGGTTGTTCACAAAGTGAATTTAATACTCCCACAAAGCTTTTAGGCATAACACTTAAATTTGAAGTACCATATTGCATGACTCATCATGAAGAGCCACAAGAATATCAGTGCCTTATTTCCATTTAAAATAGGTGATGGGGTTGAGGTTTCAAGTAACGAAGAAGGATTCAAGGGAGCCTCGTTTCCTACCACGTGGTTTCTCTTTACATTCTATGTGATTAATACACAGTAGTATGATTTATATATTATATTAAGGATTAATATAGGTATATGATTTATTTTATTATTATATCATGGAGGGTTAATATAGGTAATGGGTCTTAATTTTTTCTTTAGCTTTATTGGTATATATCATAATTAGGGTCATAGGTTTAAAATCAGAGGGGTAGAGTATGTATGCCTTCATAGACTTAAAATTGAAATCATTGCACAGAGGTGGTTGCCTTGTTCCACAAACAACAAGGACTCATACATCAATTTGGTGTTTGGCTTGGCCTTGACATCAACATTGGATAATAATAATAATAATTGTTATACATCTAATCTATAACAAGTTGTGAATTATATTAACTAAACAAGAAAAATTGTGTTCAACAATAATTGCATTGATAGGTGCTCTATACCCATAGGCGTAATGTAAGAAAGTTTGTTACAAAATTTAAATGTTGGGAAAAAAACAAAAATAATTAATTATTTGAAATTTTGGATTCATATGTTTTAATAATTATTCAAATTAAAACATTTATAATTGGAAAATGTAAAATGCAAACTAACGTCAAATAATTTCACCTGACAATGATGTATCTTGGTCATCTTAATTTATAAAAGAAAATTTAACAAACAAAAATTAATAAGCTGGATAAATATAAAGGTAGTGGCCACCCAACTATTCCACTTTGATCCCACCATTGTTTCTTTTAGTTTTCTTAATTGTAGCACAATTTAATATTTTTGGCAGTTTTTCGGGTCGTGAACTTCTGGAGCTAGTTTGAGGCCCTAAACGACGTTTTTTTGGGAAATGAGAAAACTTGTAATTTGCGATGGGGGTTTGCAGCTGAAATTTATAGTCCTTGAATAGATATTTCTAATGACATATCACACGTGCCAAATGAAGATTGTATGTCAAATTTACAACCCCGTGAAGTTAATGTACCAATTTACCCCAAGAGGGCCTACCGACTTTTGTCGCTTCAACTACTAGGGTTAGGTTTTTGGATGTTTAGGGTTTTCCATTATTTATCAATAATAAATAGGCCTTTGAGCCTCATTGTAACACAGTTCAGAAGACATGTAGTCGCTACATCTCTTCTCAAAGATAATCTACCATCACCCGAGCTAGTTTATTTCCATTCTACATGTAAAGAGTTTTCAGTACTTTGTTATTAATGAATTGAAGTTTTGTTTTCGCTATATCTCTGTGTGTCTGTTTATATTGGTATTTCAATTTGTTTCTTTATAAATATGGATAAGTGGTATTATAATGGTCTTCTCTTTATCTGTTTTTCTGTGCATGTCCCCAACAAAGTCGAGGTGTAAGGAGTTGGGACTTGAACTGGTTGAGCCTTTGCAAGACCATCAGTGCTGACATCAATGACCTCCTATGGCAGAAAAAAAGAAAGATGAGGGAGAAGTATGTCCAATCAAACTAATACTTAAAGAATCCCCTGAGCGGCAAAGGAACAAGATGATGGACAACTTTGATTAGATCCTTCAGTGGATGCCCACCAGCGACTCATCTTCATCCAATAGTCACTTTGGAGGTAATGCCCCATTCAAGGTACAAGTGAACTTCGATATCCCTATATTCGAAGGTCAAAGAGATGAAGATGTTGTAGATAAATGGTTGAATCTATTGGAAGGTTATTTTTCGATCCATAGTTTCTCAAATAGGGAGAAGATTACTTTTTCACTTCTTAAGGCTACCCCCCATGTCAAGGAAAAGTGAGAAACTTACTGTGAGAAAAGGGCTGAGGAACTCTCTCTATTTATGTCCACCCCCTCTTGGAACTCTTTCTGAGACACTGTCAAGGAACAAAATTAGCCTATGGGGAGATATGAGGACAAGTACATATAGTTGACCAAACTATGACAACAAAGGGACCAAGATGTGCATCAGCTCACAAATATTTTTCATAATCTACAGACAAAGTTGGGTATCAATGACTCTAAGTGATATCTGCCGCTCAAGTACCATGGCTATCTACACAAATACATTCAGGAATAAATCGAGCTCTTGGATATCTCCTTGGTTGGAGAAGTATATCGATATGCTACCAAGATTGAACAAAAATTTAAACAAAAGAAGCACAACTTTGGATTTTCAACTCAGGAATAGGGAAAGAGAACCCCCAAACCGTAGAAAAAATCACAGAGCCAAGGTGGAGAGACCTAAGACAACCTATTAAAGCCATAAGAAAAGAATGGCACCATGAAGATGAAGAAGGACACAGGAAAGTGGTGTGAGTTCCATAAGAGCCCCACTCACAACACAAATGAGTGTTGCACCAAGCAGTCATTAGTACCTAAGTTGAAAGCTTCAGAGTCTGATGCATGTTCTGATTCTGATCCAGAACTTGAAAAGGGGAATGACAAGGGGTAGCAAATTATTGACACAGAACCTAGTGCCACCATTGTCACCAACAAGGTATAGAAGATTGAGCCTGAATATCCATGGGGGGAGCGTCTCTTCCACTCATTGTCGGTTCTCTGCAACAACTCATTGGCAGCAACAGGAGCCAAAATAACCTCATTTTAGTGGAGGTCGTGAAGCGGTTGGGCCTACCAACCACACCACACCTACAGTCGTACACCATCAGGTGGCTTCCCTACAACATCAAACCCTTCATGGATGAGGTATTGTGTGATGTTTCTCCTTTATGTGATGTGTTATTAAGAAAATCATACTTATGGAAGCATCATGTTGTGTGTGAGTCCAGGCCTCACATTATTATTATTACTTTGGGCAATAAGTTATAAAGGATAATAGAGGTAGATCTACCTACCACCCTCTCTTTGATCTCTGCTAAGAAATACAGTAAGATTATCTTGCAGACCGGGAATTTTTCATTTTGTTTTATTTGCTCTCAAGGCAAGGGGAAGATAGTGGCCACATCCATGTCCCCTATGAAAGGGTTCCCCACATAGCAGAAGAAAATGGATAAGGTTGTGGAAGAATATGGGGACATATTCTCCTCTCCCACAAGGGTACCTTTGCACTATCAGGTCAAGCATTCGATCAATCTAACTCCAAGAGCACCTCTACTGAACGGGTCGATATACCATCACTCCATTCTGGAAAATGAAGAAATCAAACAGTAGATCTAGGATTTGTTGCAAAAAGGGCACATCCTACTAAGTTCCTCACCTTATGGGAGTCTAATTTTACTTGTACAGAAGAAAGATGGAACTTGGAGACTCTGCATTGATTATCGAGCACTAAATAAAATCACTATCAGGACCAGGTATCCAATCCCACGGATTTAAGACCTTTTTGACCAACTCAAGGGGGGAAAGTATTTCAGCAAGATCGATTTGAATTCTAGCTATCACCACATGCCAATAGAACCCACAAATGTATAGAATGTCACCTTCAAATACAAGGAGGGCCTTTTCAAGTGGTTGGTCATGCCTTTCGGGTTGAAAAACGCCCTTGCAACATTCATGAGGTTGATGGATGACATATTGCAACCCTTCACTAACTCGTTTGTGGTTGTATATATGGATGACATATTCATCTTCAATAAGCATTAGGAATAGTACCTACAACACATTCAACAGATCCCTCATACCCTGTGGCAGCTCAAACTATGTGCCAACTTAGATAAATGCACATTTGGCATGATACAGGTCTCAGATCTAGACTACATCATTGATGATAAAGGCATCCATGTGGATTTGTCTAAGATCCAAGTCATTTGGGATTTGCTAGCCCTGACCACTCTAATAGAGCTTCTCAACGTTTTGGGTCTTGCAAGTTTTTATCGTAGGTTCATGTTGGGATTCTCTAATATCACTTGGCCTCTGATTTAGGTTACCAAAGGTAGAGTGAAAGAAATTTTTTTCTAGTTTGAGTCCCAATAAGTGTTCATTTAGCTAAAGCATCATCTTTGCTTTGCACCTATACTCACATTACCAGACCTACAACAACCATTTCAAATTGAGATAGATGCCTCTGATTATACTATCAGTGCAATTCTCACCCAACAGGGGAATCCAGTGGCCTATCACAGTGAGACACTTTCCAATACAATTTGGAAATACTTCACCTATGATAAATAGATGTATTCCATCATGCAGGCATGGCGACAATGGAAACATTACATTCAAGGGAAGGAGATGGACATCCACACAGATCACTGACCTTTTCAGTTTATCGAGACACAATGGAAATTGCAGAATGATTGACATTAGAAGTGGTGTACATATCTACAACAATTCCACTTGAACATTAAATACAAGAAGGTCACCACTAATCAAGTTGCAGATTTCCTTAGTCGACCCCCAATTGCACCATTGGCTATTGTTCTCAAATCTTGTGGCCACGAATCCTATGGATGGCCACAACAGTACAAAAATGATCTAGAGTTCACCACAACATACTAGATGCTAGTGGATGGCAAGAAAGTTCTAGATTTCCACCTCCATGATGCATTATTATCCTACCTATGCCACCTTTGTGTTCCTTTAAGTGAGCGTGCCAAGTTTATTTATGTGGCACACTGTAGTCGAGTTGCGAGACACTTTGGTGTGGAGCAAATTGCGGTCGTCCTACAGAAGTATTTTTATTCGCCAAAACTCCAACAATACGTTGGAAAATATATTAGATCCTGCACTGCTTGTGCCATTTCCAAGGCAACCATTAGAAGCAAGGAACCTAGGAATCTATCTCCACGCCCTATCTATCGAGCCTCACTTCTACCAAGAATTGTAATGATTGTGTATTTGTGTTCGTGGACATATTTTTGTAAGATGGTTATATTGGCGGCTTGCAAGAAGATTATCACAATAGATGACACTGTCAAACTCTTCTTTGAATGTGTATGGGTACATTTCGGAATCCCACAGACCATTATATCAGATTGGTATAGCAGGTTCCTGAGCACATTCTGGTTGAGCCTCTAGAAATTATTGGATAGTAAGCTCATCAAGTCGACTACATTCCATCCCAAACTGATGGTCAGGAAAATATCGTCAACAAAATGATAGTGCACATACTACACATGTACAACTCCAAGCATCCATGAACCTGGGATGAGAGCCTTCGTTATGTGCAACATAGTTATAAGAGAGCTCTCCATAGCTTAATTGGTCACAATCCTTTTCAAGTGGGTTTGAGTTTTCAAACATTGTGTTTGATTGATGTTTCCATGCCTCATGTGACTACATAGACAAAATCCACACATGTACAGTCTGACGTTGATAAAGAAACTTAGTGCATGGCATCTTTGATAAGTCCAATGTTAAGTACAAGCAACAACATGATTGACATCGGGTGCCACACAAGTTTCAATTGAGCAACAAATTTTGGTTGCATTTGCAGAAAGAACGTCTTACTAGAGCCCATCGAAAGCTCAGACCACTTCGATATGGGCCTTACACCATCACCAAGGTGGTGGGAGACAATCCATTTGAGCTCATTATTCCCTCAATTCCTTGGTCTGAACCCAATGTTCAATGTGGACTGCCTTCAACCATACTTTCCACCATTACTGGACACACTAGATATTGCAGAACAAATCGCACCAACAAAGCTAAACCCAAATTGCATAGAACATGCCAAAATTATCAAATCATGGACACGCAAATCATGAACACTTTGCAGCAAAAATATCCAACTATATCAGGTTGTCAAAGCTGGCCAACTCCTACACCAAGGCAAGTGGCTTACCAAGGACAAAGTTCAGTAGAAGTTTCCCATCTCATGAACGTCGTTAATGCAATGGAGACCATTGCTTCCTAAGGGGGGAGCACTGATCTAGGTGGATATTGGTAGCCACCCGCTTGTTTCACCTAGACGCCCACCATTGTTTCTTTCAGTTTCCTTAATTGTAGCAAAAACTACTATTTTTCGCACTTTTTCGGGTCTTGAACTTATGGAGCCATTTTAAGGCCCTAAGCAACATTTTTTTCGAAAACGAGAAAACTTATTCCTAGTGGTAGGGGTTTTCAATCAAAATTCTTAGTCCTCAGATATATTTTTCTAACAAGGTATCATACGCATCGAACGGAGATCGTATGCCAAAGTTACTACCCCAAAAAGTTGATGTACCAATTTACCCCAACGGGGCCCACATACTTTTGGTGTTTCATCTCCTAGGGTTAGGTTTTTGTATGTATATGGTTTTCCATTATTTATAAATAATAAACAGGTATTCTAGCCTCATTATAACATAGTTCAGAAGGCATGTAGTTTCCACATCTCTTCTCAGAGATAAGTTACCATCGCTTGAGCTAGTTTATTTCGATTATGCATGTAAACAATTTTCAGTACTTTTGTTATTAATGAATTAAATTTATGCATTTGTTATATCTTTGGTGTCTATTTACAACTATATTTCATTTCGTTGCTTCATAAATCTAGATAAATAACCATTGGTTCTAAGAAAACAATGACCAAAACCTAATAGATTAAATATAAAATACAAAAACCTTATCTATAACCAAACAATGGGTGATAACACTTTTCTCAAAAGCTAATCCAACACAATAAATTCGAATAACTAAGAATAAATGGTTTAGTAAATTATAGACTCAAGTGATATTTATATATAACATTTAATTAATAAAAATTTAAAAAATCATAATTTAACCATATACATACATACATACATACATACATACATACATACAATACATACATACATACATACATACATACATACTACATACTACATAATACATACATACATACATACATAAATACATACATACATACATAATACATACATAATATATATATATATATATATATATATATATATATATATATATATATATAATGGTACATCAAGGTTCTATTCATTCATCAAAAGAAAAGTACATAAATAGAAAAATGAAAGTAATCTCACCCCAACCGGGTTTGTCAACTAATGAAAGTAATTCTCAAACATGGCATTAAAAGTAATCCAATTGATATAGCACAACAATGGCAGCCTTGTGCTCTTCCTTTCTGGCCATATTATAAACTTCCAGGTGATCCAAAACAGATTGAAGAAAATCACGATAGACGTCAGAGGGACTTTGTCAACCAACAACACTAACACGCCCAGGTCTACAATTCTAACCCAGCACACCTTCTCCCTCCTCATGTACCCCTCTACCTTTCTTGCCACCACCAACTTCACGATCACCCCACCCTGCTCTCGCACCACCTCTGTCATCACGGACCAGCAGCTCGACCACGCCACTTTGGATTCTCAGCATGCGACCCTCCAATGACACATTTGCCTCTATGTGACATCCTTCCTAGATGGACGAAACTGCCTTCGCTTGGGCTGGGAGCGACAGTTACATGGCATGAGTCTCCTGGTGAGGGCTCAGTGATACACCTCAACAATGAGCAGCAAAACCAACCAACAAGCCTAGAACTGCAACATGGCCAAAGACAACCCCAACTTATCAAACAGATCTTTACTCCACGGGGTTGATGAACACCTTTCTCCAATCCAAAGAGTTACAAGAAAAACCATGAATTAGAAACATGCCAACTAGAATGAGACCTTTGCTTCTCCTCTACCAAGGGAAGCACCAGAGAACAGAGCCGCAGACAAAGTACTTGACACATGAACACAAACCCACAAGACATGAACCCAAGCCAATTACCAGCAATAGCAATTATCTCCAAACCACCCTTCCACCATCGAACTCAATTGTTGCTCACCCAACGGTGAGTCTTAGGAATCCAGGGAGAAACCACAGAAAGAGGAAGACCCAAAAGATACTCGACGGATAAGAAACTTAGACACCTTCCCAAACAAAAATAACACTTAGGGAGAAATTTAGCAAGAAACGTGGCAATAGGCACTAGAATCGACCAAATTTCCATGAAAAATTCACTTAAGCCACTGATAGAGGAGAGACACTAGATTGTGGGGGAATTGCTTGACACTTTTGTGAACCATTCACGGTGGAGAAGGTGACAACGGTGAAACCTCCACCTCTCCCATATTAACCTAGGGCCTAAGAAACCA
The DNA here is from genome assembly GCA_000404065.3 of Pinus taeda. Classification (NCBI taxonomy): domain Eukaryota; kingdom Viridiplantae; phylum Streptophyta; class Pinopsida; order Pinales; family Pinaceae; genus Pinus; species Pinus taeda. The sequence continues at coordinate 182,380 of APFE031407058.1, forward strand.
AACTAACTAACATAGCTCAGACCACAAGCAACCAGCTACCATACTACCACAACGATATAGCATTCCTCAACCTTGAGAAGAGCCATAAAACGGCTTACCTCTCCATCACTCAAACCCGAAGAAAATGAATGAGACTGAGACTTCACACGTAGCACTGTTAAAATCACCGTACACCATATGTAATGGGAGGATAGGGAATATGTCATCCTTCCCATATGTCGAATGTATACTCTCATCGCACATGTGTCTCGCATACCTCGATGTTCATCACCCCCATCGGGGAATATTTTTAAAATCAATTAGGATTAATAAAAAATAACTAATATTAATGTAGCATAGTTTAATTTCACCCTCAAAATTTAACATAGTAACAAATTTATTATAGAAATTATGCGTGTGGTCCATTAAAATAATTAATATAAAATATAATTGTGTATACTAATGTTTTAATAAATGTATAAGAGAGAGCCATTAAACACTTTAACCATCATTATAGTAAATAATATATATCAAAATGTCCATCTAAATTTATAAGCAAAATTCAAAAATTATAAATGAAATAAAGAATTAAACATTATAATTTATAAATGGATTAATAATTAAAGGTTATGACATTTTTTATGAAGGTTAATAAATGAAATTGTTAACTTTTGTTGGGGTCAATTTTATTCAAAATCCATAACAAATTTTTAAAAATCATAGGTTAAAGTTGTTTAATTTGCAAAGATCAAGTGTCTCTTGAGTTTTTCAAGGGAATTTATGCATTCAAAAGTGCATTTTAAACATCAAGAAATCACAATATTAAGATTAGAAATTTCAATAAGGGAGATGGCTATAAGCTTAACCACTCCTAGAAGTCTACAATCCATTACCTTGCTTCTTAACCGCCCATCCTCACCCCTCTTTCACTGTTTCGAAACCCCTCTTTCATTGTTTATTTCAAAGAGAGTGTATATATATATAACCATCATTCCTTTACCATTTTAATATAATATAGATCAATA